>VKHH01005864.1:0-64989 GCA_015144975.1 Epipyxis sp. PR26KG | reverse complement strand
CATTGTAGTTGATTCTCCAGTTCTCTGGAATTGTTAATAATCACCGTAGCAAAGCAAAATCACAGTGAATAGCTGTACCTCAAATAGAATTAGTAAGTAAGATTCTCTCTGCATCGATGAGCCATTAAATCTCTACTGGTGAAGTGTTAGAGAAATTTGAATCTTCACATCTTCACACAACAGCAACTTAAAAAAAAAATGTATCAATCAGGTAAAAAAAAATGTTTTCTCTTAGTAATTTGTTCGATTACCTTAATTTTTCGAGTAGAAACTTTTTATCTCAATAAAAATATTATTCCAAATTTAAGTGCACGAACGGCAAACAACGTGTACAGAAGATACCAAAAGAATGATCAAAAAATTATCAAACGATGCAAAAACTAATAAATCATCTTGGTTTCTCCAAAGTAAATCTAAAAACGATGAAATAAGTAGCACTGTTAATGTTGATGAATCTGATGCAAAAGCAAAATGGTTCGCTAGAATTTTGCTGTTGACAGTATCTGCTTTATTCGGTACAAACTTTACGTGTGTTAAAATTCTTGGTGGTGCCCTATATCCTGGAATAGCATCAACACTGCGCTTCATTATAGCATCATTGGTTTTTAGTCCTTTCCTTCTCAAATCTATTAAAAATAATCCAGCTTTGGTGTTAGGTGGTTTAGAAGTTGGAGCGTATAATGCGATTGGGTATTGGGGTCAAGCAATATCTCTGCAAACAACTAAGGCTGGAAATGTGGCTTTTATATGCAGCTTAGCAGTTATCTTAGTTCCAATATTAGATGCGTTGTTTATTAAAAACTCAGACAAATCGAAAAATCTATTCGTAACGTTATTTCCCGCTTTGTTAGCTACCGCAGGTGTAGCCTGTTTAGAGTTAGATGACTCGATAGTTCCTGGAATAGGTGACTTGTGGGCATTATTGCAACCATTATTTTTTGGACTTGGAATATGGAGAATCGAAAATCATATGAAAATATGTACAAAACCTGGTGAAGCACAAGCGTTTACTGGAGCTGTTATGTCAGTTGTTGCAATATTTTCATTAATTTGGACATCAAATGATTTCATTTTGCCTTTTTTACAACAAAATAATCAAATAAATCCATTGGAAGGTTTACAAGGTCAAATTGATGCGATATATAATAATTGGCAAGTTCCTGCAGCACTTCTGTGGACTGGAATTGTTACCACTGCATTAACTTCCTATGGTGAAAATACAGCAATGAAGAATCTAAGTGCAGCAGAGTCTACTATTATCTACTCGACTGAACCGCTTTGGGGAACAACTTTTGCATATTTTGCACTTGGTGAATCAATTGGATTTAACACGATTGTTGGAGCTCTTTTAATTTTAGTTGCATGCGGATGGAGTTCATTCTCAACTTCAATTGAGAAATATTTATCGAATGTAGCTTCACCTAATAAATTTTAATGTATTTCGTTTATTATTTCTTTTCAGATTTATTACATTGTTATAATAAGTTGACATGTTATTTTATGTGAAATTGCACATCAAATAATTATACCAGTATACCTGGTATATGGATAATGCTAATCGCATATATGTATGTATGTGCATTTGATTATATTTGATCAATTTTTTTTTCTTGATAACAATCATAGAATTTTAAAAATATCTTGCGTTGGTATTATTTTATGTTTTGAATTTTAAATACTTTTGATCAAAATTTAGCATAAATATTAAATATAACACCTTAATCAATTTATCGTTGTTAATTGATCATTAATTATTCAGTTCCATCTTATGAAAGTTTTACAGCACAGTTATATTTCATTGTATTCAGTTTAAATTCAACTATTACTATTTTAGTGCCGAACACGCATATATAACCAAGCAGAATATTTTTCAGATTTGCACTAATTAAGAACTATAACAACATCACTACATACAGTATTTGGATTGTGTTGGTATTGTGGAGCACACACCAAACATGCATTATTTAAATTTCAAACCACTAAATAATAATACGAAAATATGATAATGCAAGAGCAATATATACATGTATATTGATTGTGCGAGCCAATTCAAAAAATAATTTACCACTAAAAAATTCAAATGTTCAAAAAGCCCCCTACTAAAATCAATATTTTCATATTTTATATTTAAAAAGCTCCTGTAGCATTGGGTTATTTTTACAGTGCTTACGCAAAGAAAGATAACTTCATTAAAAATGGATTCCAATTTAGATGAAGAAGTTGAAGATCGTTTACTGAATGAGGAGTATCGTGTGTGGAAGAAAAATACACCTTTCTTGTATGATATGGTTATGACACATGCGTTGGAATGGCCAAGTTTAACCGTTGAATGGTTACCGAATGCACCAACTAAAACAGATAGAGATGTTAATATTCACAAACTTATTCTGGGAACGCATACTTCAGGAGAAGAACAAAATTACCTGATGATAGCAGATGTAATAAAATAATTACTAACTTAAAAAAGTACATTAATAAGCCTATATTTTACATAATTAATATATATTTATCGTTGTATAGGTACTTTTGCCACTGCCTGATGCAGATATTGATGCTCGCAAGTATGATGACGAGAGGGGAGAAGTAGTAAGTTGAATCAAAAGCATGATATAAAACTTAGCTTTAATAATATTTTCAATTTATATAGGGTGGATTTGGTGGAACGCTAAGTAAAATTGATGTTAAAATTAAAATCAATCACGACGGAGAAGTTAATCGAGCTCGTGCAATGCCTCAAAATAGCGTAAGTCAATCAAAATCTTTTTGTTATTTTTTATATTTTTTTATATAAACTCTTTATTTTATATTTTTTTTAGTTTTTGATTGCAACAAAATCTCCATCTGCAACTGTATTTGTG
This sequence comes from Epipyxis sp. PR26KG, assembly GCA_015144975.1. Classification (NCBI taxonomy): domain Eukaryota; class Chrysophyceae; order Chromulinales; family Dinobryaceae; genus Epipyxis; species Epipyxis sp. PR26KG. The sequence goes on along the minus strand of VKHH01005864.1, from coordinate 62,131 downwards.
TTTGACTATTCGAAACACCCTAGCATGCCAGTTGATACTATTTGCCGACCTCAACATCGATGTTATGGTCATACAGCAGAAGGCTATGGACTCGCCTGGAATCCAATCACCCAAGGGATGCTTCTCAGTGGTTCTGATGACGCTGCAGTTTGTTTATGGGATATTCAACAATCTGGTATTGATACAAATGCTCTTCAAATAAAAAAAGGTGATATTTATCGTAAAAAATAATTAATAATAATAAAATTATTGAGATGCATCACCCCTTCTTTCGTATCTAAATTATAGGCCATACAAGTGTTGTTGAAGATGTTGATTGGAACAAATTCCAATCTCATGTATTTGGATCAGTTGGTGATGATAGTAAATTAATGATATGGGATAGTCGTGAAAATCATGACAGTGCCACCCATGTCGTTGATCAAGCACATGAGAGCGATGTCAACTGTCTATCATTTAATCCATTCAATGAATTCTTAATCGCTACAGGTGGATCAGATAGGATGGTTAATTTGTGGGATTTGAGAAACATGAAGCAAAGAATCCATGGATTCGAAGGCCACAAAAATGGTGTTTATCAGGTTAAAAAAACAATAATAATAATTGTTATTATTGTCGTTATTATTATTAATATTATTATTATTATTATTATTATTAAATTGTATTAATTATATTAATGTGATGCAGGTGAGTTGGTCTCCATTCGATGAACAGTTCCTCGGATCATGTGGATCTGATCGTCGTGCTCATATCTGGGATCTGAGTCGAATCGGACAAGAGCAAACCCCCGAAGATGCAGCCGACGGACCTCCTGAGCTCCTGTTTATACATGGAGGGCATACAGCTAAAGTATCTGATTTTAGCTGGAACACTCATGACAATTGGGTAGTAGCAAGTGTTGCTGAAGATAATATTTTACAAATCTGGCAAATGGTAGGGGTGACGTGTCGAATAATAATAATAATAATAATTGTGTTTTGTTTCAGGCTGACTCGATCTTCGATGAAGGGGATGGCGATGAGGATGATATCGCAGATGAAGATCTCGAAGAATCACATAATAATGAAAACAATAATAATAATTCTTCGTATAAGGTTAGATATATTAATTATTACCTGACATCTCTATTTTATACCATCATACTATCATCATGTCATATTATCATAATACTTACTCACTCACTCCCGTTTGAACAAGTCTTACAGCTCTACGATTTTACCGTAATACAGCGAAACTTTTAATGTATCGTCCCATCACCAAGCTAAGGGTTATATGCCCATCACCAAGCTAAGGGTTATATGTATCATGTATGATATGTTATATTCTATTTTTTATGTACCAGGTTGTACGTATCGGCCCAGAAAATTTGAGCTGGAGAGTCATTGAAGCATGGTAGCTATTAAGCGAGAGAATAGCTATTATGACTCCATGATTCTCCGGTTCAATATTTGCTGGTGCGATAAGGCACCTACTGGTTTAACTCAAATACAATAAACAACATAACATAAAACATATCATAAAACCTTAGCTTATAATAATGATATAATAATGACTTAATGAAACAAAATAAACGATCTGGTATTGGACGTGTCAGTTCTGTCTCAATAATCAATAATAGCTGATAACCTGCTACTTATAATGAGCCATGTGATTGGACTTTGCTTTATGAATTATTCGTTTGATTGTCTCACCTATCAAGGGGAGTAAGATTCTCACCCTCCCAATACACTTGAATAATACCCCACCCCCACCCCCATTATTTTGTTTAAGCTTCTGCTAATTATCAAATTATTAATATTTTTCTGACATTGGTTGTGATTATAGGATGGAAATGATCGACCAGTGAAGAAAATCAAACAATAAAAACAAAGCATCGAAAATAATAATAATAATTATAATTATAATTATAATTGTGAGAATCAAATCAAGTGATTTGTTATTTATTCAATAAAATTAAGTGTTTTTCTCTTTTAAATCAAACAAATTATTGAATAAATAATAAAAAATGAAAATGAATTTTATCATCAAGTAATTCATCCATATCATCCATTCGAATTATTCCCACCTGGGTTCCTGAGATCACAGGTGTGAGGTCTGATTTTTGTGAAATACTTCCCTTGTCAACTTCATTTTCCCAGTTGTGGATGAAACTAATTCACATTCCAATTCTATGCACCATGTTAACAACTTTCTTTCTAATTACTTTCATTGAATAATTCATAGTATTCATAGTTTCTATCGAGTTGTTCGTTTTGGGGGTTTCTCGATTTTTTAAATAGTTATTGACACGCGCATGCACCACAATGGACAATCATTGTTTAATGATGGGCTTTCTCGTTTATTATCGATGTTTTGCGTCTTGATTTTTATAACAATGACGATTATGGTTTTTAAAAACTCGAACATCGAAAAACAATTTTTTAAAGCCCCTCCTCATACAACTCTTAATTATATCGAGTTGTAAGCTGTAAGTAAAAAGATTATGTTGGAGACAGTTTGTATTTTTCGTATCAGCTCAAATTATGAAAATGCGATTAGTCCAGCAAGTGAGAGTGATATTAATTTGGAGTAAATACTTCCCAACATGGGTAGAGAGCTATTGTAACCACATAAGATAACCACATCCTTCTATGAGCAGAATGTGACCGATAAGATTCATGTTCATGTAAACTTATCAAACATCATAAAACATCGTAAAAATCAGAATTATAAGAAACAAAATAGAAAAACAAAATATAAAAATGCTTATCATTAATTTGATTAAATGATGATATCCTTCATGTGATCTCATGCCAAGCAATAATAATAGTATAGTAATCCAAACAATTATCATAGAGCCAATGCAATGCTTCATTCTGATTATTCGACTCATCATCCACACGAGCCCTCACAAATCATCTTCAGGATCCCTAACATCTCTTGACTTGAGAGTAACTTGTATACTCTTGTCCCACCTCATTTCCAATCTCATCCCTTTCTTTGCCTTATACTTATATTACTGTTCATTTTGATCAATTTGAAACAATTATTATTTTTATACATAATATGTACATAAGAACATCACACATCATCCAGAAGACATCATAGACATCAGAAATTAGACAATAGTTTAAGAGTCAGTCCATCCTTCAGCACTGTGTAGTCTCACATCAGCATCCATATTCGGAGAGTTCTTAATCGCATACAACAGCTTCTCTCGCATAATCGCTTTACTCGAGTAGCTTGGAAGTGACAAAGAGAAGAAGCAGGTTTGAGCTTGAGGTAAAAACTGGTCGGAAGAGTTTGTTCCATTTGTAGTGGTTGAGTTTGAATGGGATGATGACTGCAACTTGAAGTTCATCGGTAAATCTTGAGCGGACGTGGGCATTCTGGATCTTGCCCAGACAAACTTTAGAAAAAGAGTCTTTTCATCATTGCTTAATTCAGACAAAACTTCCCAAAAATTTCGAACTAACTCGCTGTTTGGATCTAAATTATCTTCATACTCTGCACTTTGTCTGATGGTGTTGATTTCAACCACACTGTCTCCGGACACCAGGTGCTCCAGTTCATGAGCGGTGAAGAGTGGGAATAACTCCACGGGAAGTGTTGATGCTAATCCTTCGCGAAACACTTTAAACATTGGCAAGCTTTCTGTTAGTCTGACAGCTTCAACAAGTGCCACATAATCCCTCCAATTCGACAGATCCACTCCGATCTCACTGCCATTGGGGATCAAGGGGGTGCGAGACCCATCAGGTAGGTAGATGCTAAAGGTGAGATCAGTCCATTCCTCAGGATTCGATAATTCTGATGTGTTCGATATTTCCTTCGATTGACTTGTTTTTGCTTTGCTCAATTCTGACTCGAGATGTAATCCTAAGGCACTCACATCAGCGAGGTTCTTCGCAACCAACACATCCACCGTCTCGAGATGAGCCCTCATCAAAGGCAGCTTCACTAATGGCCTCCATAGCATCAGAGACAAGTCTAACGCTACATTCAAATGATGTCGAACTGCTGTGCCAACAACCTTCCCAAAGAACTGCACTAGCTCTTGGTTGATCGGAGATGCCACAGGCGATGATGACAGCAGGAACTTGTCCTGGTTGAGTCCAACAGCAGATGATCGATTAGGACATGGTATCAAAAGAGGTAATAAACATCGCTCAGATGGCTTTCTTCCTCCTAACGCGACTGTGTCACATTGAAGCTCATCAACCACTTGCTCAAACACAGCTCTGTATGGCCCACCATAATCGTTCACCCCTTCCCCAATAAACTTCACCTAGCATAACATTATTATTATTATTGTTATCATTATTATTATTGTTATTATTATTATTATTATTATAAAATATTATTATTATTATTATTATTATTGTTATTATTATTATAAAATATTATACTAGAAATAATTTGTTTTTTGTTCAATTTTAATAATAAGCCACAATAATAATATCATAATCAATGATATTTGTTGTTACTTTGAATGCTCTCTTTTGCCCCCCGTGTCCTTTGCCCACATATGATCTTCGAAATGATGCACTTGTCCATGCTCTCATTTCTTTATGCATTTGTCCGAACACACTCTGCTTCAATCGTTCAGATGATACAGGTATGGTGCTCAAGCGAGAGATAGTCGCTTTCACCCTATTCACACGTAATGATTTTATCTCCTTCGGATCTTCATACTCATCCTTCATAATAAACAAATCAAACATTATCGTTATTATTATTATAATAAATCACAAGAGAAATTGTGAATATGTTGCTCAGATATTTTTTAAAATAATAATACATTTTTATTATCTAGCAGTTAGATTTAAGAAATTGGAAGTTATTGACATCAACCACAAAATATATTTAGATTATTATATAAAATATACATTATTTATAAAAGAGAGATAACAATAATAGTATAAATTAATAAGAATAATAATAATAATATAATAATAATAATAATAATTAATAGTCGAATCATTTAAAATAATAATAAAAGGTTAATAACATCGGGTATACCTGAGGAAGGGATGTTGCAGTTGAAGTAGCATCTAAAATACTTTCCCAAAATTGAGTTTTTGTTTGACTAAATAGAAGCCTTCTCAATGATCTCAACTTCCTCGCCACACAAGGTGGCTTCCATGATGCATATGATTCAGATCTTCCACCAGGATAATACCCTTTGTTACTACTGCCAGGCGTTTCATCCAGTAATCCAATCAACTTATTTGATTCTATTTTACTAATTCGAGGATTAGATCCACTTGAACGGGAACTATCAAAAACAATAATAATTATAATATAATAATTATATAATAATATCTGATGATGTATACTTTTTATAAATTAAGCAGTTTGATTTAAATAAAATAAAATGAATAATAATAATAATAATAATAATAATAATAATAATAATAATAATAATAATAATGTTTAAAAAGATAATATCATGTTTTATTTTTTGTTCAAATATATAGACCATAAAATGGAGAAATATCATAATAATGATAATTAAAAAATAGTTTAATTATGAAATAATGATTAAAATATAATTAATTGTATAAATGTTGATTTATAATTATTAAGATTTGTGTAATAATATAAATAAAAGAAGTTATCATCATCAGTGATAATACTATGGTTGCATACCTGTGATAATTTTGTTCAGTTGAGTTATTATCAGATCCAGAAGGGCTAAGTGGCAGTTTCGTCAGTATGAAATCAATGTCACAATCCGATCCGATGATGTCGTTCTTGATCTTCTCCTCAGGTAAGGTCAGGTTGATATAAGGCAACACATACCCAAATATCAAATTAGCCACTCGTAACACAGCAGCTCTCGCGATGATATTCTCTTGGCTACATCCAATCAATGAACCATACGACTCCGGCGAATCAATAATAGCAGTATTGACACTCTTGGCCAGTATATTGGCTGATAAGTTCTGAGGAGACACACCTTCTTTGGCAGAACATTTCGATATTAATTCTACTAGCTGCATGTCAGCTTCAACTGACCAAGGTTGCTGTCCATTACGATCGATAGTTGCAGCCAAGGAAGTGAAATATTGAAAAGATAATTCGAATTTTCCATCAAAATCGATTTTATTATTATAAAAAGGAGTCGCTGATTTCGAGAATTCATCCACACTTCCATACTTCTTATCTTCCATGCTTTCTCCAGGCTCATACTCACTATAAAGCTTGTCTTCGAAGTACTTCGATCCGGATTTAATATGATTTGCAACACTATAATATCGAATAAAAAAATAAAAATTTGAGTGTGAGGGGTGATGAGAATCATTGAAAATGGACAAGTTACCTTATTTTCTTCATATTTCCTGAATAATAAGCATTCATGTTTTGTTGAATGAAACAATCTTCGACTGGTGAGGATGATAGAATACCTCCATCTCTCAGCATGTCTCGGAAGCCGATTTCTTCCACTAGCGAGCCCCAGCATGCCATCGCTTCATCTAATGTGGACACATCATGCCATCGCAATCGATCAGTTATTCCTATTGTCGCTGCGTCGATCACAAGCTGTGCTAATGCCACTTCTTTCTGCTCTGGTGTAGCATTAGATACTTTTGATAACATAACTTCTTCTGTCCCACCTCTCATTTTCTCAGATATCCATCCATAATTACCCTCATAAAGCACTCGATAACGGAAAATATTAGATGAATTCATTCGCTTCTCAACCGCATAAATAGTCGTACTGGTAGGGATTGTGCAGAGAACATCAGAGTGGTCTATTTCAAGTCCATCACGCACCACGGCTCCACTCTCATGAAACAAGTATATTAGACCCCCTTGGAATGTGGGTATGCGAGGGAGAGGTAAATCAACGATTTCTTTGCGTAATTGACTGAATTCAAAAGGACGGCGACGAATCAATGTCATCCCCTCCGTGTCATTTGGAAGAAGACACCATGCCAATGATGGACTATCTAACAGACAGCTCGATCCGGTATTATTGAATTGAGCATCATATCGATACCATAAACAGCCATTATATGCTCCCAGAATAACAGCTTCCTCTTTCGTCCCAAGAGCTCGACCAGATGACTTGGTGAAAGCAACATAATCGCCACTGAATAATGCATTACCTAAACCAAGGCGGATAGAAGCTTCCACACACGAGCGATGGGAAGTATCGAGAAGCAATGGCATGCTCATTGCAGACGACTTACATCTCGTTCTAACCCTCATGTGCTTATTTGATCTCCATTGCAGCCAATGACGCCAAGCATCTCTGTATATCCATAAATGATTTTGAAACGGTTCAGATGAAAGTTGAACTGGTCTTTCAATGCTCCATGATGAGAGAAGAGACCATGCTTTTCGATATAATACAAGTTCTTCTTGAGGATGAGCACCGACAGAAGACAGCCACCTGGATGTCAATGCGACGCGATCCATTCCCTTGCTCAACCCGACAATCGGATAGAGAGTCTTCGGCTTAACCGACAAGCCATTACTAAGATTATCATAAGCTTCACCCAAATCTGCAATTGTATGCTCTCCATACTTCAAACCGTCCAGGAAAAACAAGAGACGTCCTCTGTTCATATCCAACATCACTCCAACTATATCACCAGTTTGAAATTGATCGCCATATACAGACACCTTCTCACTCAACGAGTGAGAAGTTGCAGCGCGATAAGACGTACGGTTATTAATAAATCCGCTCCCCATCCATCGAGTATACTTGTGATTTTTGACATCGCTAGGCTTCTCAGTCACACCAATGAAAATTGAACCTAATTCCGCCTGTTCGATCTTAAACTCCCAATAATGAACACCAGATGAAAACCCAATTGAACCCAATGCACAACATTGACCTGAACCACCACTCTTAGAAACAGCCAACTTGTCAGCAGACAAATTAATGTTTGATGCATGCATTTTATTATCAAAATAAAACAATCGCTGTTGTTGTAAAGATAATTCTCCTATATGATTGAATGGGCTGTGGAAGGAAGATAATATAGCGTTATTCCGATGAATTGTGAATGTACTGATGCCAATTAGAGTTCTGTTATATTTATCAGTGCGATCTAAACAAGACGATGCGGTTTCAATGGTATAGCTTGTGCCTGGCTGATAGAACGAAGTACCAAATCTTACTTCCCATCCACAATGACTTGGTCCAGTTAACAGCCGATCTTCTGTGAGTATCCATCTACCATCATCCCAGACAAATCCACTTGCCAAAACAGTCGCACTGAAATCTGGCCATTCGATTATAGCGGTCAGTCTTTCTTTGACATCATCTTCATCTGAAGAACTTTTCGGTGATTTGCGAACTCTGAAAATGACTCCACAAAGAGTTTCAGTACCGAATCCAGCTGCAAATAATTTCTGTGCTTTAGTTAAAGGATTTGGGTGTCGAGTAACAATGCGACCAGCTTTGTATAAAACGTGCTCCACATCATACACTGGAGGTCCATTTTCAGAAGTGGCACCCCATCGTACAGTTTCTTCAGCCTTTGTTTCATCATTGTCCCATACCACAACACGAGCAGTTCCAGGCAAGTCGCCCTCCCAATTAGTCACTCTAACAACCGTACCAATTTGATCCACCACCTCAGCGCTTTTCAGAGGAAGAGACTCTTCACTTGCTTTTGTCGAAGAAGAATCATCTTGATTAGCTCGATCAAAAATACGCTTAAATCGGGTGATCGGATCTGTAACGCCTTGGCTATGCGTTGATGATTCTCTCAATAGACGATCTCTTAGTGATAAATGCTGAGATGCGGTGGAATCAGCTGAATCAAGCATGTCTGCTCCTTCATCAGAAGATAGACGATATTCCCGAAGAAATTGACTCATTAACGAGGTTTCATCTGATGTCCCATCAACAGACACACTCGCAATGACCGCCTCTTTCCTACGACGAGTCATTTGCCTAGCTACCTTACAGCCAGGTAAGAGTTCTTGTGGAAGGTCGTGTCTTTCAGTTGGAGCAGCAGCAGGTCTACTTCTAAAACTGCTAGCAGTTGTTGTCGGAGCACTCTGTATGGGAGGAGAAACTTTTAAAAATTTCACAGTTCCAGTCCATGTATTCCATCCTCCATTGTCAGTTAACAATCTACCGCCAACTGCCTCCCAACTAAAATCCGGATTACTTTCATCAAAATCACCTTCACAAACTGGAACTTCATCTTCAATTGAACACTTCGGCTCATTAATTTCAATTTCAGCGATAGAAAGACCCAAATCATCTTGTTGTTTGTTGATCTTCAATGGTTTTGATGAAGCTTTCATGTTTTGAATGGTTCCAATACCGCCAACTGTTGCAACAAATTCAAGCAAGCATTGCAAATATTCTGAACAAATGGGTAAGTTTTGTCTTTCGTTGTTGAGCTTTAGTAAAGTGTGTCTTTCGAAACGAAATATTTGTTGGTTTGGAAACAGTAAACTCATCATATTGCGAAGATAATCTTGAAAGTAATCTTCACTTGAAACTGATAATTCTTGAATCATAAATATCAATATTCTCATTGCGCACTGCTTGACGATAATTGAAGGTGTCTTCAATAATGTTAACCAAGCTTGGAACACTTTCTCCACGACAGAAAAGATGAATTCAATTTGATTTTTGAATTCACTTACCCTTCCATCACTGGCCGATATTTTTCCTTTCAATTTGTTCAGTTCTGAGAGAATATTTTCGTTTAATATTCCAGTCAACCATAAGGAAAATGGTAACGACGGGATAGATAACGCATCGGCATCCTTAAGCAAGCCGTCTTTGTATGAAATTGGAGCAAATTTATCCCCTTCAACTCTCCAAGTAGATGCAAACTGACGACTGCCAATCAAATGATTCGATTCTAATAACTTCGCTGTCATCATATCAAGCATAAAAGAGCATAATGTAGATTTAGTTGAGGTTGTATCTACATTATTGTTAGACAATGCAATTTCAAGCAAACTGTTCATAGCAGGTTTTAGCTCCGATAGCATTGGAAATCCACCAGTTGCAAATATGGAACCAAGGTTTTGCGGTGTTGGATAGGTTATTGGCAATATTGACATTATCGATAAATATGATTTTGTGCGATTTGAATACACACATGACATTCGGACTATTGTTAGAAGTGTATGTAAGAGGTCCATTGAATTGTCTTTGTCTAATATGAGAGAGTTGTATAATAGCTGGCTAGGAGATCTACACAATGTGCGAAGTACTGCTAATCTTGAATATAGAATGCTGAGATTTTTCGCAGTGAGAACTAGTTCATTCACTACCTTTTCTATACTATCTGAACTTGAAGGAAGCTTAGATATTATTGAACTGGCACAAAAATAGTTAAGGTTTTCAGGAGTGACGATCAGAGTTTTATTAGCACCGTTTGGATCACTTTGATTTGATTCGTTTGCGAAATATCTCCTATACACTGGGAATGACTTTTCTCCCAACGGCTCTTCAAATGCATCTTCATGAACAGACGGAAAGTCTGTGAGTTTAGCCGAGTTATTATTAAGCAGAATATCTCGTTCGATTGCCAGGCTATTAGATAACACATGGGTCAAAAATGGTAGATACCCACCCGCTTCCATTGGAGCTGGATACTTGAAAGGTGTCGATCCAAAATTAAATTGAACTTTCTCATTACGGTTAAATGAAACTGCCGGATACACACCACCACACATTCCCACCTCCGAGAATAAGTTCGTGAATGCTAATCCCATCTGAATCTCTGAACCGTGACCATTTAGAAAAAACGACATTGTCCCAGCATCTACATCAACTGCACATCCTACAACATCATCCACAGTCCATCTTCCGCCCCAATCAGCTGATGACTCGTGCCACAAATAGGATCGCCATCCATCGTATGCCCATGAGTGAATATCATCTCCAACACCCTGTCCAGCCTCCGCACCTCCTTCAAAAGCAGTATTGACCCAACCAACTTGGACACATCCTGCAGTTAAGAGTGTTAATTCATAATACCATTTTCCAGATGTAGCAGCAAACCCTCTACAACCAACACTTGGAAAGCCTCCCACTGGTGTGGAGCATTGGAGATTCGACTTGTTGATCTCACAATTACCGGATATATTTGATAAAGGGTTCACTGGTAACTTAATTGACTCTTCATTCACTTCATCAACTTTAACATCGTCCTTTATATCTTCAACCGTTTCACTCTTCAATGGCGCTGGTTCCTCAGACGGATATCCTAATAATTCTTCATCATGAGTTAATATCCATCCTAATGCAGAATCTACATCACTTGCATTGCTTGATTCTAATGCGCGAGCGCACCAAGAAGGAGGGAATCCCATCTCCAATAATTGACGAATAAGAGCATGCGAGTCACTTGCTGACCTAGCAGCTCCACTAGCAGGCGGGGCTGATTCACGACTTCCAAATATTGAACCGCGCTCAGCAGATAATCCTCCAATAGTTGCACGAAGCAGATTCATTCTTTGAGTGGAGGAAAATGAAGGTCCACTTCCACTAACTGAAGAATTCGCCAACATATCACGTGTCAGTTGACGTCGAACTAAGCCTTCTCTGGCAGATTGAGCCGAGTTATACAATGCATCTTCTGCTATCAATTGACTCATTTCTGAACCATGTTCCAAACACATATTAATTGCCATTTCAACATTAAAGTGACATCGACGTAATGCAAATTCGCACCATTCTTTAGGTAAACCAATTTCTAACATTTGCGCAAGAGCAGCTGCTTGGACATTCGGATCGATTGGAGGAGCACCTGCTCTTAAACCTCCTGGTCCGAAAGGTGATAAAATAGCGGATATCTCTCTCAAAGGAGACATTGAGATTCCTGAACTTTCTGCGCGAGATGAACTGAGCAATTTATTAGGCTCTAAATCTTTGTTCAAACTCTCAGTGCTCTTCACAGACTTTAGGAGAGAACCTTCACTTCTCTTTTCATTCACAGGCTTCATAGTAATTTCGAAGTAAGAAACCCATAATTTGGAAAACCTTTCTTCTAAACTCTCGATGACACTCAAATTACCTAATTCGGTGTGCTGAGCAGCCATAAATAGCATTTCTCCCCATAAAGCAGCATTTGCGTCATCAAGCAATTGAGAAGAATTCGACTCTTCTTGAACTGCAATTGACACGCTTTTTAAAGTATACATACTCAAGAGCATTTCGAGAACCTTGAAATTTCTCTCAACAGAAGGAGCATCCTCATTTGAGCCATCAGAATCAGTTTTATTCTCAGACTTACTTTCACCCAACGTCGGTTTGGTTAAGGCAATTTCCTTTGTCAACCATGGAACCGCAATGTCGTTCATTAAACGGACTAAAGAATTAAACAAGTCCATAGAAACAAAACTTGGAATCACAGGGATATCTGTACAAGAGAGCACGTCACTGATGTTGACACGGTAAGCGCGTATAGGATATACACCTGGCAAATTTGTATGCTGAATAGTGCAGGATTCAATATAATTAGCTGAGGAAGGATCTTCTACTTTTTTGCCGCTGAGAGATTTAATTCCACGATCCATTAATACAACTTCTGCTGTTGATGTTGATTGAGAAATCTGAACTAAAATACCACAGCTGTGAGATGCAGCAGCTAGCTTACTCGCGAAATTATCTACACTTCCTAGTAGACTTTGCGGTTTTAAAGTAACGAGTCCTCCGATGCGGATTCGATCAGTATATCCACCATTAATGCTCAAAGCAGAAATGATTCGGTACAAATCACGAAGTTGTCCATTTGTAGCATCACTAAAAGAATCAAATGTTTCCAATGGCTGGGATTGAAGTACAATTTCATCATCGATTATTTTTCTCCACGCTGGAACTCCCTGCAATACACGTAGAACCACCAACGAATCAGCTGACAACGCGTTTAAAGTACCCTTTTGATTCAACAAAGAAACGAAAGCCAATCTTCGAATCGAAGAAGTTGATGTAGATGAACAATCATCGAAATATGGCATATTAGAAGCGACTCCTTCTAAGAAAAACTGAACAATACGCTGAGAAGAATTCATAATCCTGGAGGGACTTTCATAGTCTCCGTTCCCGTCTCCATCCATGTTCAACGTGTGTGTGTCTTGAACGAGAGCTAAATTTTTAAACTCATCGTCATCAAGTACTCCATCCGAATAGAAGAAGACTTCATCCCTTGATCCAAACAGTGTGGGCACATACACAAAGAGTTCAGTTGGATCTGAGTTAATTAACAGTCTTCGAATGAGCTTCAGTGTTCTGCGCTGCAAGGCTAGACCACAAAAACCAATACTGCTGATAAACAATGATATCCATTTCGGACTACACAGTAGTTTCTGACAGTTCTTAGAGTTCGACACAAGATAGAGCAATCTTAGTATGCGATATATATATGACTCTCCTTCAAGAAACGATTCAGCTGAAGTTGATGAAAGATCCTGAGCAGATTGATTAACTGGTGACAATCTACCTGCACTAAGTTCAGCATTTCCGACTTTGGAGCTATTACCATCAGCATAATCACTACCTCCATCATTCATATCAAAATTATCATCTTCCACTTCAAAACCCTTTTGTAATTGTTGAATTTTAAGTTCATTGAATGCGACTAAACCCTTGACAGCAGTAAATAGTTCGGAGTACATCAGCTCAAACAAAGATTTTGATAAGGTGTCAGGGCCAGATCTAGACTTCTGCAGTTTAGGTGCAGCAGCTTGAGAAGGGTAAATAACAGCAGTAACACTTTCTTTTGCAGTTGCAACTTGTGAAGCTAGTCCATGGACAATGCACAAGACTAATTGTGCCAATCTTTTATGACTGCTCATTAACATTTCGCATGCAAATACACCTAATGGATGGTCCTGAAATTTTACCGCGTATTCCAGCTCGACATTAGAAAAATCACTTGCACCTATTGAAATGTTCAGATCATTGGGGTATTTTTGCTGAAGTTTCGAAATAGAGCTTCGTGCATCATCCAAGACAGTCTGCAGTACTCTAAAGATTCCGATTTGATTGAGGAAAGAGTGATCATCAGGTTTAACAATAATGCCCCATGCTGCTAATGCAACAATCTGACCAGATCGATTTCCAGACCATGTACATCGAGCAAGAAATTGAGTAATGTAGTTGAATATTGATTCGAATGATAGTTTCAAATGGTGTATTAATTCAGGTGGAACACTATGGATGTTATCCAAATAATGACCAGCACGAGGGGGAGACACGCTATTAAGAATCTCAGCTATGTTTGAACTATCGAATATGTTCATGTCACGGAAGGAACTGAAAATTGAACTAATACACACCGATTGAAGAGAAATATTCACAATTGGAGGCAAAACACCAACCTCAGTCGTAAAGTCATCAGCATTTTCTATTTTATTGACAATCAAATTGAAAGATTGAAACCCTGCACTTCTCAGAGAAGCCAAATACGACATTTTCATCATTTCAGCTCTTAATTGTGTTCCACTCTGCAGAGGGCATATTAAGAACTCAACAATTTCAGCGATTAACTTGGAACAGTCTGGTTCAAGGGAAGCACGAGCATCTGAAACAGATATTGCAGATTCACCTGGATCAATGGCACTCAACTCCTGTTGTTCATTATCAAACGTTAAACTTTCAGTTAGACCAAAACAAACTTTATTAGGTTCTAATTCGATTAGTAACTCAGCTTTACTGCACAATGACTGAGATATGATGCTGTAAGAGGTGCCATTTTCTTGTTTAAGTCGAATATAACGCTCAATCACACGTTGAGCAGCTCGCCAAACTTCCAGCAATACTTCATTGGGCCGATCAGATTTAAGTTTGCCCGCATTAACTACTGAACGAACTTCAGCCACACACAAAGGATAGCATCCAGAATGCTTAATGATTGCGATCAACACAAGTCTACGCGCATGACGCATAACATCGCCTCCAATTTTTATTAATAAGGGTGACCCTGCATGCAGTGACATATATTCGTCCAGTATTTGTCCCGACTCTTTACCAGCTCTCAAATTGGCATAAAATATATGTTCTTCGCTACTAATACTTTCATCCGCATGGGTAGCAACACTCACTACTGGAGGTGAATTGGGATTTTTAAAGCTGATTTTAAGATTCAATATTTTATCACGCAAAGTTGGGAACAGAACTGAGAGCCACCAAAACAAAACTTCAGTGCATGTAGATGCAATATTTTCATCAAGTCCGTCCAAATCTAGTGGCTGGATTAAACTTTGATTCAAGGATGAGTCAGCTACTTCAGCATCTTCGCTGTTAGCAGAAGCAGTAACTGGTAGAGGTGATGAATATGGTTGAACGGATAAAGGCAATATAGATTTACAAATGCGATTGTAAAGGTATGAAATTAATTTATCAGACAAACGCAAACCGTTGGAGAATAAATCTGATTTGATCCAGTGATTAACTAAATTAGTTTGCTGGAGTCTAGTATTCATATTTTCTTCATCATCATCTATTTGATTATCATAATCGTTTCGATCAGGATTCAAATTACGAGTTTCTCCTAGAGTTTTCGTTTGAGACCCTACTACTAAGTGTGCAGAAAGATTACTAGCAGCCAAATTACATAATATAGCAGATTTCATAATGACATTGGTTACAAAAGAAACAGATAATTGTTGGGGAATCAAGTCAAGCCTATACCCATCAATATAACCCATTTTCCCCGTTTTCATATCCTTATATTTCCCTGTGAAGAGTGTACCACAGAATGATAAACGACCTTCAATGACGCAACTGCTTGATTTATTCCAATTCTCAATAAACTTTATTCTATTTCCATACTGAGTTCCTTGAATGGTGACATTTGCTCCTTCTGATGTGCCATGTCCTGCTATAATTGTTGCTTGATTAGAAAATTTCCAATCATCCGATATTTCACCAAGTTCAAAGTCATGTCCGCGTACAGAATTCACATCTTTTGGATGATTTTCTTTGTTTAAAGTCAGACAATATTCTTGTGCTCCGATATTAGATCCGGGAATAGCAGAGTTGCGGAGAAGCCAATCACCTTCGATTAATCGTGTGTAATCAAATTGACTGTTCAATGGATCAGTCGAAAAAGAAGCATTGCGATGTACTGGATCGAGTTTTTTAGCATTTATTGCATCATAAATATAGGCAAGACGTCGACTAATAAGCATAAAATATGGATTAAAATGAAAAGAGCTGAATCTAATAGAGCATTCAGGAAATGAGCCAGCAGAAAAATAGGCTGCAATTGAAGGCACCAATGTTCCGATGATTGGATGGGATAGCATTCTCACACATTTTACAATATCGATATTATCCTCAATTTTACGAAGCTCTTCTTCAACTTGCCGCAATAAGTTGTTCGCATGATAGAATAATATGCAAAAATATCTAATTAGAGATTGTTCAGCTTCAAATTCTTTTTCTGCTTTTGCATTTTCTCTCAATTTGGATTTAGGTTTAATTGGAATCAAATCACCCAAGTCATAGGTAGAACTATTCGCTGGATCATTATCAGTGATTAAAACTTTGGATGATTGAGTATTACCTCGCGCAACAGATGCTGAGTCTATTTCAATCTCATTTAGTTTATAACAAAATAATACTGAAATTTGATCTTCTCGTTCGTGCAAGCTATAGGAAGGGTAAATCTTCTGTTTTGGTAGATTATCAAACGCAGTTCCCCAATCCTGATCTGGTGAACGGAAAGAAAGCGAGCCTTTATAAGTGTCTAATTTCACTATAATAAGAGATCCAGTTGTGAACCCAGCACCATAGTCAGCTACTACTTTTGATTTATTATGCCATAATGATCTAGTTCCAATCAATCCCCACCCATGGCGATCCACACCAACATATGAATCTTTATCAGTGGATGCTTCGTTTGTTACAATTCCGATAAAAACATGCCCTTTACAGCATTTGTCGATTCTTACCACCCATTCGTAAACGCCACTGTTGGGTTCAAATCCTCCCACCGAGTTCACTGTCGCCCAAAGTTTTGGACCATGGTGCGATACAATATTTCCATCTTGAGATATGTTTAGATTAGGATGACATTTCAAAGTGTTCAGAGACAAGTAGCTGGAATAATTGATATAAGGTGCACCAGAAGTATTAATTGATGTTGAAAAGTGATCTAATCTCATCTTTTGAATACAACGTAATAAAATCAATTCACCCCAAAACATACTCTTTGGTATATAATTATAATTGTCTGAGGAATCAATCGCTTGATTTTCGAATTCATTGGGCTTCTTATACACCAATAATGGGTCACATAATAAGCGAGCTGTTAGAATCGATTGCAACGCACCAATAATACTTGATATTGTTGCATCATAAAATGTATCTAATACATTTAGTTGATCAGTACTTGTACCATTTGATTCAGCCAATACACCACTTACTTGTCGAAGTTCTGCCACAGAGCTGATAACAGTTGTTATGACTCCACTTAATCCTTCATCACAAAGAAATACCCTTAAACATGCCTTTTGCAGCAAAAATAATTTGTAATAATCATCAAACTTATCATCAGATTGAGCATTGGATTCGTTTTTGGTCTTATTCATAACATAGTCATGCAAATATAAGGGAGTGGATTGAAATTCATATAGCTGCGATGATGCCATAGTAGGGGAATGCTCTATCATCGAAGTAAGAAGTAGTAATCTTTTCTTGGGGTTTGGGTGGAATATTGTTAACCCAGCCATGAAACTATTAATAGCAGCAAGTCGTAAGTAATGACTATAACTAAAATTTGTGTGTTTAAAATTCAACTTGACAGCGGGAGAGTTTACAACGTTTGTATCGACAACCGGTTCAACTTCACACTCAAGAATTGAAGAGTATTTGCTTACATCGTGCAGATAGGCATTGCTGATTACTTTAGAGTAAGGCAAAGCAGATCGCGTAATTTCACTCACAGAATGTTTGCATGATCCAACACCACCCATAATATCGCATTCAAATTGACAGAATTCACACAACTTGTGCATAAGTTTCACCACAAAAGGGATGTTATTCTCATCATAAATAGAAGTAGCTGATTCATCAAGAGTCACACTGAACGAGTTGGAGTCAATTTTATCCAATACATTGATCAGTCCCAATGCACCGATTGCAAGCTTAGAAGAAACAGCTATTTGCAAATTAGCATGCAAGATTTTTAAGATTGTCACCATACTCCAAACTAAAAAATAATAATGATAATGCCACTCAACAGACGCAAAGGCTATACGACTAAACTCCTCTTCACTAAGAAAATCGTTGAGTGGGTTCGTTGCAAAAATAGGAGATCGGTTTTGCTTCATGTCCATTTCTGCGGCCTGCTTTATTGAATAATTTTGAAGATGCGTTACCAATTCTTTAATAAGAAAATCGAGTAAATATTCGATTAAAAAGAACGTAACATGTGTTGGGACAATCTCAGGTGTATTGTTTGAAATGGCAATCGATCCAAGCGCTTCACTCATAAGTTTTTCATCATGTGAATCATTATCGTTAAACTCTGATGGCTTAGTATTAATAACACGATCTGCTGACAGACCGGTAACGACAAGTAGTGCGATCACTATTTGCCGAATAGAAAGTACGGAATTTTGAGTGTTGGATTGTTCAACGGATTGCTGTTGAAGCATTATATCAGACCAAACATCTTTGCAGCAAAATGGACCCAAAGTAGTCATACAACTGAGCTGAGGTAATTTGTCAGGAATCGAAAATACCCTATTAGACACCCCCTCACTATTAGAAGATGACACAGATTCCGAAAACAAACTCGGAGCTGTTTCATTTGCAAGAATTGTGACTGACGATTTGTTGATAAGTGAAGAGTTTAAAACTTCTGAAACATTTGGACTAGCAGAGTTATGAGAATTATCCATACTAACACTTCGCATAAATGTTTGTGTTGAACTATTTAGATTGTTCGATGCTTGCATGTTGTCACTCATAGAGAGAGCTAATGCTTGAGCAAGCAACTCTTCTTCAGTAATTTCATCCCCGAGAACTGATGCAGTTTCAGTACCGATTTCAGCTAAAGTTGATCCTATGGTGGAACCTATTGTTGATCCAGCATCACTGTGAGCACCTCCATGATAACCCCCATGATAGCCAGAGCCTGATTGAGAAATGGTATCATGATTCTCATCGAATTGCGAACCACCATCATATTTCGATATATCGCTATTAGAAATACTTTTTGATCTTAATTGTCTTGTTGAAATAAACGCATGATAAGGATTGGGAATAAAAGAAGATTCTTGGTTTTGATCTATGGCATTTGGTTTAGACGGTTCGAAAAGACAAGCAATAACATTCGCTACTGGCAACCCAGTAAGCACCTGAGATTGGGAGATATTAGAATCTTGAGTTTTATTTTCAAGCAATAATAATGCTACGGTTAGGAGATAGGAAGACATGGAGTTTTCAGCTATACTTTTAGCAACAACAATTCCAAGTAATTCATTATGTTTTTTAGCATCGAAATCTCCTGATTTCTGCTCTGTTCGATCATCGTGTTGAGTATCAAAAGATAGTCCACTGGATTTATCTTTTCGTTCCTTTTTGAGTAGTCGGTTTTTAGAGTATGATTGAGCATATTTTTCTTTTTCGCTTCTTAAATACTCTTTATCTCGTTTGTCTTTTTTGCGTTCTTTTCGAGTTGCTTTTTTCTTCTGTTTCTGAAGACCAGATACGATTGGGAGTTGGAGTAAAGTGCGATGCAAAATAGGATTGCTAGTTTTAATAGAATCTAAAAGTGGTTCAAAAGAAGACTTTGGTAGTTTGGTATTTAATATTCGTTCTCTCGCAATTGAGGAAATGTTCTCAATATCGCCATCATCATTGCCGTATATGAGATCCACTAAATCCAAGTTTTCAAGACCAGATATAAAGTACTCCAAGTGCGGTTCTAAAAATGAATCATCACTCGCTTTTGTTGATTTGATTTCAGATGGCTGAAGCTTCGCCTATAATAAATTGAAACGAATTGAATTACAGAAATTGTAAGTTTTTATGTAACACACTACCTTCGAAGATAAAATGAATCGTGGATCAATACCGTGTGAAATAGCTATCTGAATGGCTTCCTGTGATATACGATTATCGCGATCTGAGTAAAGTTGCATAACATCCTCCTACAAAAAGAAAAAAGAAGCATCAACATTAGGAACTCTGCAGAATTTTCTCGTACAGTTAACGAATTGATGTATTGGAACTATATTGTAATACCTGTTCAAGTTTAGGTTTAGAATGAGAAGAGCTTAAACTTTCTTCTATTTCCGTTAATAACGTATTCTTTTCATATTCAGTTGCCATAACGATTATCAATGAAATTGTGTTTGCGCTAAAAAATAGTTAACAATAATCAGTGAATATTGAGTGCCAAGAAAGGGTTAACTGCAATATTCCTTGTTTCTTTTTCCAAATAATGAAGAATAGTGTTCAAAGTTCAAAGTTCAAGGGTAATAACATAGTTAATTACGAAAGAAGGAACTTTTCTTCATATAATTGAATAATGAATGAATTCTAATGTTAAAGTATGATTTTTTGAATTTTGCTACTAATAGAAAGTAACTTACAATTTTATTTCAGCTTCATGATATGGCAATTACTACTTTCTTCATTTTCAAATAATTTAATGAATGGATGAATTAAAATTATTGATGAATAGGACTACCCGATGAAATAACTCACTTATCAAAATACCAGCCACAGTATAATTGTTTACAAATACCAATACAGGTATGTTTCTGCAATAAATAGTTAAAATAGTGTCTGTTAAGTATGTTATGTATTCAACTCAAAAACATCCTATTCTTTTTGACATTTCGTTATTAAACTGTAAACCACCTAATCAATAACAATACAACATCACTTCTCAACGAATGAAAATTAAACAAAACTTTGAAACTGAGTCAATATTAATACTAAAAGATTTTTCCATTTAACTGGTGATGCACGGGTGTTCTTTGAAAGTGAAAGATTAAAATTTTATGGCCTAAATAACAATGGAAGAAGAGTGATTTATTATTACGGCGGGTTTCGAAATGGAATTATTTTTCTTACCAAGATGTATTCTCCCAAACTTTAACCATAATATCAAGTCCAGTAATTACTTGCCAACCAAATAATGCTACGTTAATTCCATTTAATCCAATGTGAGCAATACGAGCACCCTCATTTCCCTTTTGCATTGAAGGTACCAAAGCAGCAGCAACTAAATTTAATTGAAATCATTATTATTTTGTAAATATATCATAAATTCATTTGAAAAACATGGTGAAAAATAGGGACAAAAATACATATTAACTACAGTACCTGCCCAAAGAATAGTGATAGCCATTCCGGCATATAAATGTGGTCCAGGATAAAGCTTTCCTGATCTCATAAAAGTATTGAATGCACCAAGTATAGATACTGTAACTCCAACACCAAGTAATGTCGATCCAGTAGTGAAATGTTTATCTTTTAAATTTTCTCCTAATAAAGTTTTTCTTGTTTCAGTAATTTCTACGATTTTAGCTTCTATGTCTTTAGCAGAATTTAATAATGACAAATCATTTTCATAGGTTTTAATTTTTGCTAATGAATCATCCATAGATGATTGTTTTAATGAAACAATATCATCTTTCAGCTGTTTTATCAATGGAGAAAATGGTGCTTTTGCTTTACCCGATGATAGAGTAGGTAATTCTGTGTTCAATGTTTTAAGCTCCTCACCCAAGTCTCGCAATCTTCGCCATTGTAAGCCAAGATAACCAGAATATATTGTAGTTGCAAAAAGTGCCAGGTTAGTCACTGGATGCAACATTGATGCTGTTCTACCCGCAAGTATACCGTAATCTGAAGCAGCTGCATTTACTGAATCAGAAGATAAAAAGAATGCTAATGCAGGTAGAAAAGCGAAGTTTTGAATTTGTTTCGAAGCGGAGTCTTTTTCGTAGTTATTAGTCATAAAAATATTTCCATCAATTGACTGTATTTGATCCAAATCATGATTTTCAATTTTACCAAAATAAACTCTCGATCCATCATTCTTTGGAAATGATGGTTTTGAAATGTGGAATCCAAGACATAGTCCTTGTATAGATAAGAGTAAGGCTAAGAATTTCATCTCATTTAATGTCATTTCCTCGTGCAACTGAGCGTAATAATTTAACTGGAATAACTGGAATGGGGAATGCTGGAATAAGAAAGTAACTTTATATCGTAAAAAAATTTGATAATATTTTTTCAATACAGTATTTTTATCCTAAATGAAAATATTGAGTTTAAACTTATTTTCAATTAAAGTTTATCTACGATTCAGCTATTGTTCAAATATTTGATAAAGGTTCATTCCGACTGACGTCATGTGGAATATTCTGCAACTCATTAATTAATTTACTGTTCAATTGCATTGAGCATAACATATAATATAATTCTCAAGTTTCAATAGAATTGAAATCATTCAAATGTTCCGTGCAACTGCAATCGTATCCTTTTTGACAACAAGTGTTGCATTTTCAACTTTGAAAATGGCAAAAACTTTTGCATCAACCTTGTCTATGATTAATGTCGGTGATAGTGTCCCAGATGTAGTCTTCAAAGCAAGAGTGAGAGATGAAAAAATTGGTGGATCAAATCCCTTCACATGGAAAGATGTTTCAAGTAAAGATTTATTCGCTGGCAAAAGAGCTGTAGTTTTTGCATTACCAGGAGGTATGTCGTATGTACTATGTACATAACTTAATGACCTGAAAAATTTCGGTTTTACACTGTAGCATTCACTCCTACTTGCTCTTCTACTCACTTACCTGGATACTTGGAAAAATACGGTAACATCATTCATTAAATATCTTACTGATACTGTATATTCTTTAACTTAGCTGTTTGAACTTGTCTAGACGAGATCAAGGCATTAGGTGTTGATGAAATTTATTGCTTATCTGTGAATGATGCTTTCGTTATGCGCCAGGTAATATTTTATTAGTTTCATCAGTGTATGAAGCGATTCTTACCGGATGTATTATCTAATCTAATAGTGGGGAATCCACCAAGGATTAGAAAAAGAAGATTCTGATGCATCAAACCCATTGAACCCTGGTAACTTCAAAAAAGTGAAATTAATTCCTGATGGTGCAGCTCACTTCACCAGAGGTATGGGCTTGAGTTGCACTTGGAGTCAAAATCGTGGTTTTGGTGAGCGCTCATGGAGATACAGCGCTGTTATTAACAACTCGAAAATTGAGAAGTTGTTCGTTGAGGTAAGCATTCGGGACATTGTATACTTAAATATTCTGAATAATTTCTTAAAATTTGTATTTATAGGGTGGTGGTGTTGTTCAAGATTCTGATCCTGATCCTTTCGAAGTCTCTGATGCAACAACCATGTTGAATTACCTCAAATCCGTGAAGAAATAAATGAAGATTTTAAATTTCTTTTAATGATAGTCTTGAGAATTTCCTTGTTATTTTATTTTATCTTCTATTTCTCTAACTTACAGATACCCTATCTTGTTGCAATTAGTTTCTAGTGTCAAATTTGAAAGTATCATCCAGACTCTGTATTTATAATGACATGTGAACAAAACATGTCTGATAAGTATGATGCAAACGGACTGTTTCATAAACATGAGTCAATTGACTTGGTTACTACTGCTCTATTTGTTGGTATGATAAGAATATCTTTATAAGTAATAAATATCAAGGGGAGAAAGATATGGGCTACAACCGATAGAAAAAAGTTACCTCTTTTTGTTGATTCTATTTTTTAAAAAATCAACTTTTTCCCTACCCAAAATATCGTTATCACATCTTATTATTATTAAAATACACTTTTTCAATATAATTCAAAATTCCTTTGTTTTGATGAAAAGCTATTTCAGTTATAAAGAAAACAAAACCGGAAGATTCATCGTCTATTTTGTAAGTTTATCTCGTAAGTATTAAGCTATATAAATATCTGCTGGTGTCCCATAACTTACATGTTTATAGACCCACATATATCTCGATATCCCTTGGCAAATCTTTGATTAATATTGGTTTTACTTTTTTATAAAAATACAAAAAAACAATAAAATTTAATTCGTTAATTTTAAATAGTTAGGTTATTATACTATTATTAATGTGTTTTGGAATGAAATCTTGATTATGATTCAATCATATTAGTTTATTTATTAATTAATCAGTTATATTAGCTGCACTATCCGATCTAACTTTATCAACTTGATCTCACTCGGGTTAAGGTATGGTTAAAAGGTGCCGCGGGCTCCACTCCCAAAAGCCGAAGGATTGTTATACGATGGTGGGCCTGATGATCGTTGGTTATTATTTGGATTTGTGCCACTATTATTTTGCGATTGTTGTTGACCTTGTGAACCTTGTTGAGGTTGACCAGGCTGTCCTTGCTGGGGTAACCCATTCATGCCAAGATGTTGAGGTTGTCCAAATCCTTGATTCGTCATTCCTGTGCTTCCGGTAGGGGCGGCAGAGCCCTGGAATGGCATCATTGGAGCGCCCCAACCACCAGCAGCAGGATTCTGATGTTGGAATTGCCAAGCAGCGACTTGCTGTGCATCTAATTGACGTGTATTGTATGGATTCAAGTAAGGATAATTATTAAGATGTGAAGCATTGTGATCATTCATTTGATTAGTCGAAGAGACAGTAGAATTGGTTGTTGGGCCTCCTTTACTTGACTTAGCATTACTGTTGCCTGTAGGATTTTGGACAGTATTCGTTGTGTTACCAGGCATGATGCCCATGTTACCGTACGGAGCGGTGCCTGACGCGTCAGGGAACTGTCCTCCCTGTTGATAAACATCAGGATAAATTGACCCACCATTGCCGTAAGGGTCAGCACCATAGGGTCGCTGTTGATATAAACCACGATTTTGTTGATAATAATTTGGCACTTGATGAGGCTGACCATAATAATAGGCTTGGTTGTAGAATGGATTGCCGTAGTAAGGGTGTGTGTATGGTGGACCTGAAGGGTATTGCTGAGGTTGAAGAGATCCAGTGTTAGCAGCTGCTCCAGGTAATGCATTGGGTGTAACAGTGGCAGGTGGCACATTGCTTTGAGCGGTTAACGGAACACTGCTAGTCTGAGGTTGACCATTCACTGTTTGATTATTCACAACAGGAAGAGGAGCAACATTAGTCGCAGCAGTATTGGAAGCGTATGGATGAGAAAATGGAGGTACACTCACATCAAATGGAGAAAAAGCATATGGAATATTTGATAGTGAGGGTTGAAGGCCAGCATTATTATTGCTTCGATTGGAATTCGCCGCAGAAATGCCTGGAGGAACTGACTGATTATTATAATTCTGTTGAGGTTGTTGTTGTTGGGAATAAAGGATCGAAGGTGCAAGCGATGATTGTTGATTATTCTGACTTTGAGCGGTTGCAGTCGGAGTGTTACTCTCAGCCTTGTATCGCATCCCAGTATTTTGTCCTAGTTGAGTGGTTGGACGGTTATTCGTTGACAGGTTGCTCGTATTTGTGCTTTGTTTATTATTTGAAATAGCGTTCGAATTTTGTTCTAATCCAGGAGGAGCACGGGTAGCAGCTGAATTGGAATTAATATTAGTTGGTTCTAAAGAAATGTTTTTGGTTTGTGAAAATATTGATGAGCTATTGGTGACAGGGACAGCGACATTCACTGCAGGTGATTCTTCGATCGCTGGTGCGGATGATGCTGAGTTTGACCATGCAGTGTT
Source organism: Epipyxis sp. PR26KG (assembly GCA_015144975.1). NCBI lineage: Eukaryota > Chrysophyceae > Chromulinales > Dinobryaceae > Epipyxis > Epipyxis sp. PR26KG. Next base: position 36,481 of record VKHH01005864.1, on the reverse strand, counting down.
TGATGACTCATATACATTGTTCAAATTTTCTTCTCCCCAAACAGGTGCAGCAGTGGTTGACTTAACTGCAGTTGGTTGAGGAACTTCCTCTATGGCATCACTAAACCCGCCAAATGATCCGAATTGGAAAGAACTGGTGGTTTCTTCGGACACCCCCCATTTTCCAGGGAGCTTTACGACACCTTTTGTTGGTGCTGCAACAGTTTCAGTAGATACTGGGGCCAAATTCTCAACAACAGAGACTGGAGCAGTAGTCGCAACAATAATTTTTTCCGGTTCGATAGGAGTCGAATTTACAACAGTGATTGAAGGGGCGTCATCCACACTATCAACCACAGAGTCAACAATCTGAGCACTAATCAAATTATTCTCTAATTCTTGGATATCAGACAATGGAAATTCTTGACTAGTAGCTACTGCTGTTGGGTCAACCACTTCTGTCAAATTAACTTCTGAATTTTGCAGAGAATCTTTTTTAGGTCCACGGGTCCTGTTCTTCCGGCCTGACTGTTTTGGTGGTTTTGTGGTGATATTGCCCGATTCTCCACTATTTTCCGTTGGCTTAGCTTCACTGTCATCTGGTTTTACCTATGAATTAAAATATGATAACAATTATTTATTGTTATGATAATTGTGATTTTGGTGTACCTCATTCTCAGGCACAACAGGAGGTAAGTCTTTAGCTGCTTCTTTTTGTTTCATCTTTTCTACAAATGATCCACTAGCCCATACTGATTTAGACACTGGCTGTATAATAGGCTTGGTTGGTTGTGCTTGAGAGCTAGAAGGTTCATTTTCATTGCTCGATGGAGTAGCTTCAACGGTACCCCAACCAGAATTACTACTTCCCCAACCACCACTTGAGGTTGCAACAGCTGGAGCCGGTGTGGTAGCTTTTGGAGCTCTTGAACTATCCCTACCACCACTGCTTCCTCTTCCGCCAGTGGAAGGATTGCCTCCTCTGCCTCTGCCACCTCTACCAGCACTTGAACTACCTCTACCAGAATTGTTAAACTTTGAAGGAGTATCAACCTTAAATAAAATCATAACAAATAAGTCAAAAATAGAGCTAATAATGAATTAAACTTACTTTTTTAGCTTTCGAAGTTAATTCCCATCCTGAAGATTGATTTGTATTCTCGTCTATAGGAAAAAAGGGAATAGTAAACTCATAAAAAAGGAAAAACTCATATACTGTTCAAAAAAATTCATAAACTTACCCCAAAGTCTTTGAAGCTCATTGGCTATAAGATCTTTATTGTTATTATGCTTTACAATTATTTCGCGCAACTCAGAATCGCTCACAGAGGCTGGAGCAATATTACGATACTGTTCAGTAAATAAAAAATAATGGTACACTTTACCAAACGATTTATGGGTCAAACGTAATAAAACAAACCTCATCATAATCGCTATGTCCATTTTCACCATGCGATCTATTTCTATAGAGTAAGACAATTGAAGGAAGCAATCAAGAATTTGATTAAAATCAAAGATAAATGATATTGGCTACTAGAAACACTGTGCATTAACTGCGAGATGTAAAATGCAGTATGCAAAAGTATAGTTATTGAGTTTCGGTGACCATGCATATCACTGTTTCAATTATTCAATTTCTTACCTTGAAGAGGACATACCAAACAACAACAAAAGGACTATTCAGTAAAAATATTAATAAACTGCTTTCTGTAACCGAAACAATCACAACAAACAAACCAAAATTGATGAGTAAATATTACAATATAATTGTGCGATGCAAATTTTAATCAAAACTTGTAATAACTTACAATTTATAGTAGGTAGTTTAAAAAAAATTGAATTGATTGTTTTAGAAATAAACGCTTGCCATTTCACTCTTTGAATATATATATTAGTAGATTATCAAGATTTTGCATAAACTTTTATTATTTATTGTATGTATAAATGATTAAAAATATATTTAATAATTTTTCAATTTCAATAGCATGATATGCGCTATCTTTAACTTACATAAATATTTAATTAAGAGTTATGAAATGAAACTCACCTAAATGTGCGGCTGTTGATGAAGTGGATGATATTCCGGTGTCCTGTTCCAAAAAAAATATTTATTTTAAAACAATTTCATATGCATACCATATGTTGAATTCATATTTTTATTACATAACTCACTAGCTTCTCTTGTAAATACTATTAAAAATATAATTCAATATGGTCATTTTAAGAGCCACTTTGCCAACCCGTTTCAATTTATTTTTTGAAAGAAGACTCGAATTGTTTTAATTTATTTTTACAGAACGTTTTACCTTTAAGACTAAAATATAAAATAAAAAAATCTAAAGTATAAAGAGCAGCAATAAGTTGAGTGATAAATTTTAAGTGGAGAATCCTAAAAAATTATGTGGAAATTATCTTTTCTTATCCGGTTATGGTTCTCGAATTTCTTGTTTTAGGTATATGAAACAATATTAAATCAAATTTAGAATCATAGTGAACTTTGATAATTAAATATTAGATCTTTCTCAAGCAATGCAAGGCGCAAAAGATAATGTGTATTCGACTTATCAGCTGCACGAATGTTTAAATCAATTCACAAACGTTTATTTAGACTTCAAGTAAGCTAACATGGTTGCTGCATCGGAGACTTCAAAAGGATCAGGATCAGAATCTTGAACTACGCCGCCTCTCTGTAAATTAATACATTAAATTGTTGAATAGAAGATATAATAAAAGGATCTCTATATCGCTACCTCAATGAATATCTTCTCTATGACCATGTCATTGAACACTGCACTGTATCTCCATGAGCGCTCACCAAAACCACGATTTTGACTCCAAGTGCAACTCAAGCCCATACCTCTGGTGAAGTGAGCTGCACCATCAGGAATTAATTTCACTTTTTTGAAGTTACCAGGGTTCAATGGGTTTGATGCATCAGAATCTTCTTTTTCTAATCCTTGGTGAATTCCCCACTGCATCCACAAAATATAAGGGTGAAAAATTATTAAAGAATACAATATAAGTACAGATTGATTAACCTGGCGCATGACGAAAGCATCATTAACAGACAAACAGTAAATTTCATCGATTCCGGCCGCTTTAATTTCATCTAAAATTTAATTTAATAATTAAATACCAATGCTTAAGTTCTAAGTTATTATACCCAAGTACTCACCGTAGAGTTTCTCGTATCCAGGTAAATGAGTAGATGAACATGTTGGAGTGAATGCTACAATGAAAGAAAAATACTTAACTATTTAGTACGAAGAATCACATTATATCAAATAATATTTCATTCTTGGTTAACATCAAAACATAAATGATCAACTTAACAACCTCCAGGTAAAGCAAAAATTGCAACTCTTTTGCCAGCAAAAAGTTCAGGGGTTGAAACATCTTTCCAAGTGAAAGGGTTATCTCCACCGATTGATTCGTCTCGAACTCTTGCTTTGAAAACCACAACTGGTACAGGACTTCCTTCAGTAGCCATATTCTTTTGTGCTTTGAGTTAAAATAAAGCAATTCACGTGGGTTTGTTGAGGCCAGCAGAGCAGCAGAGATTATTATTCTTTTTTTCCATTTCCATTTTCTATAAAATGGATGAATGAATGAAACTCTTACTTTGTTAGATAATTACTGACTGTCTGTATACCAGTAACTGGGTAAGTAGGAATGAAATTAATTTAAATGGAACTCTAAAATTTTCTATAGCTAAAAAATTTACCCCTACCTGTAAAACGTTAAAAAATACTTCATTTTTAGATATATCAACTATAGATTAGATTGCAAGTATTAGTTTAATAAACTGATAAATATGTCAAGAATGACAATTCTTCTATTAGAGTGTTAAAAAAGTTATATTTATTGGCCTATTAGAATATGGCTTCTTTATCGTTTATTGATTTTCCATGACACAAAAATTTCTATGTGTTGAAGCCCAAACCCGGAAACGCTATCATAAAACGATTTAATATGTTGCAAAATAATATTTTTCTTAAAATATGATAATATGATGTGGTTGTAATTATTTATTCTTTTGAGTGTGAAAAAACACGAATTAAGAGTTTTAAGGTGAGGAAAAGTTTAGCAAATCTTTGCAATTTCAAATGCTTTGAATATCATATGATTGGGTTGTTGTTATAGAACAGCAACAGCATGCTCTCTGTCAATGATGAATCGTATCACTCATGCACAAACCCTTCAGAAACAAAACAGCAAATTATAATCATGACTCTAATTATTAAATTAATAGTATTTGAAACATAACTGATAATAATAACAGCACAATAAAATGCATTATCAAAATAATCAGTCGATTCAATTCATAAATCCGTTCCAGGTCAACCCCTCACCCTCACCCATGTTCACCCTCCCTTCAAGCAAAGATCTCATCACATTTCTGCAATAATCATGCTTTTCCTACAATTTGGTTGAATTGCATTCATCGAATTCAATGAAATTGACCGGCAATAAAACTCACTCATAAAATAAAACAAAACTCCCATTGCCACCAATCGTCACCACTCATCATCTCATCTCACTCTGCTTGTGATAGCCTCAACTTTTCATTTAAGAGGATGTGTTTGATGATTGCTCACTATTGATACTTGACTCGCCTGTTGAAAGTTGAGGTACTGTTTGAGAATCTGTGGCTATAGCTGTTGTTACCCCTTCTTCTGTCGCATTGACCACTGCTGTAGTTGATGCTTGCTCAGAGGTAACAATAGGCGCTCCTGCATCTGCATCTACCTTTTCACCTGTCACACTGACCACAGGTGCTGCTGCTGCTGCTTCTGCTTCTTTTTTCTTTGCTTCTTCTTCCTCTTCCTTACGCTTCTCTTCTTCAATCACCTTTCTCTCAGCCTCTTCAATGCGCTGCTTCTTCACACGCTGAATCCATCCTTTGTAAATCGCCTGAATGCGAGTCACTTTGAAGGACACTCCCGGATTCTCATGACTGAGCTTGTAATAAAGAGCACGAGCACAATCAGCATCCAACTCATCGCCATAAATAACAACTCGTCGAACATCACCACCTTTCACATGAGCTTGTTTTCCTCCTCCAAGAATGACCAGTTTGTGATGTAATCGCAGATCAACAGGATCTAAATCAACAGACTCGTGACACAACTGTCCATTCACATACGATCGCAACTGTCCTTTCTCTGGATTCACTGACACGAAGATGAAACTCCATTGAGCTGGACGAACACGGACTTTATTCGTCACTGCTGACTCCACTTCTCCGCCTGATTCTATTGGTTTGCCAACAACACACCCATCCCCGTTCAAATAAACACTTGTTCGATGAAGCTTCCTGGCTTGAGTCAGATCAGGAATAGAGAATCGCAACAAACTCTGCATATGCCCTTTAGGTGGCAACTTCTCAACTCTTAATTCCATACTCAACGAGTATGCTCCTGTCCCTGGATGAGCGCCCCCTTGCATAGGGATCTGAAGAGTGAAGCTACACCCGCTGAGGCATCGTAAGAAAGTTGAGTGCTTTGTACAATCCCTTCTATCGAACTCTTGCGCTCGCTTGTCTCCTTCATAGCAACCAGAGCACACGAAGTAATAGCATTGCCAACAGACCCAATGGGTGTCTCTCTTGCGACACAGGCGACAGCTATCCCAATAATAAGTGTAAGCATTGAGTGTGTGATTCTTCTTGCACTTCATGATTTTGATAGCAGACTCAGACAAGGTGCCATAATGGATTGGTAAGAACTGGTTTTTGCCTGATGGAGCGAATCGCAATGGATGTTGATTGGTTGAGAATTTGAAATCAGTCACTAAAATCTCATTCGATTCCTTTACTGGGACAGCATCGGTTGGAGTCACTATTGAGCTGGCCTCTTCCGACACGACAACAGATGCCTTGAAACCAGCTAATATCTCAGCAGAACTCGTCTTCGTTACTGCTGGATTAGCACCTCCTTTTCTCAAACGACTAGCCTCTAGCTCTTCTTCAAACACCTTAACATCCAATGCCTCCGCATAGGCTTGTTTGCGCAATCGCTCCTCCCTCTGCTGTGCTTGCTCTAATTGCTTGCGATGCACCATAATCTCACGTAGCTCTTCAGCACCATATGGCTCAATCTTGGCGATTGGGACTCTATCTTGATCCGGTTCATCTGATGTATTATCATTATTCTTCGAGTTAGGATCTTCTTCTTCATTGCGATCTTCAGGCGATGAGAGCATGTCCATGTACTCGCGATAATCAACCATACCATCACGATTCTTGTCTGCTGCTTCGATGAAATCAACAACATCTTCAGCTGTCAGATCAGGTACTCCTAACCACACGAGTGCTCCGTAGAACTCGCTCGGTGATAATATTCCATTATTATCATAATCGATGGCTGTAAATGCTTCCCATAAGGTCAGGTTACGAGCTTTCAAGGCTTCGATGATGAATGCCGCTTGTGCTTGTTGCTTCAAAGATACCCACTACCGGAATACAAACACGAAGATACGATCAAATAAAATAAAACTAGTCAAATCGAATTTGTGAGCAGCTGAATAAATAAATGAAATGATAACAATAGAAATATAATAATTATTTAACCTCATCAGGAACCATGAACACTTTAGCTAACGGAGTTTCATTCGTCTAAAACATAATAAAACAATCACTATCATTATTATTACTGCCATTATTAAAAATATATCATACAGTTTTATAATTTGAGGTGAATACAACAAAGAAAAATGAATTGAATCATATGTTAAAATCGATAACAATCAACCACAGGAAATACTTGAACAAATATAATTATTATTAATATTATCAGTATTATTTATCATCTTTCAAGATTATGATAATTATTAGAAATGATAAGATTTCAAACCTTTCTTTCCATTCTTCGTCTACATGCAACAGTTGATTGGAAGAATCTCTCGCGATCGCGGATACTATAATAATAAGCAGAATAATAAATAATAAAAGAATGATTCTGATTCATCACAATATAATCAATCCCAGGGATCGCATATAACCATACCTTCCATGCAACACACGTACGAGGATGTTCAATGCAGACGATGAGAAGTGCATGTCACAATCAAAGAATCGGAATGAATTATGCGCCACCGCCGCTTCATATGAAGTGGCTTTCGTACCATTCCTCTGCCATCCCCATGAAGCGTCAAATACGACCCCTCCATCTCCAGACAATGGTGCACCAAGAGCACACATCGGAGAATAACGCAATGCAACTTCAGTTGAAGCATGGTTGATAAGAGCTTCTGGGTTTTTCTTCTTACGAACATGTAAAATTCTTCGAATTGTTTCTGCTTCAGCCAAAGATAGAGCCACCCAGTGTCTGCCTATATGCTCCGGATAAAGTATACCACAGGTCAACAAGTCTCTAAACTCATCCAAAGCCAAGTAAGGAGGATTTTGTTTCGCGAATTGATTCATCAAGCTAGTGACCATTTCATCCGATGGAATGACATCTGTAGCTGCTTTAATAGCGTGTTTCAAGTCGTCATGTGACAAGAAGTGAGGGAAGCCAGCAGCTGCGGCATGAAAGCCAAGCAGCGTGTGAGCCTTGCTCAACGCGATATTCTGAGATTCGGATAATTGAACATGGAAATCTTCTTTAGATTTCAATCGCAAGAATTCTGGTGTAGTCGAAGGAGAATATTCTAGAACCTAAATAATAAACAAAATCAAGAATAAATGATATCAATACTATTAAGTGTATTGAATCATTCAGACACTATCGGTTATTACCATAACAACGTTTTTAACTCTTCTCAAACCAGTCCAATTTGGATTAAAATAATTACTGGAAATGTACAAGTTCTCCGGGAATTCAAGTGGCTCGTGATGTCTCAACTTGAAGTCTTTCATAGGATAGAACGGATGGTCCGGAACAACTGACTTGTTAACGAGCGGCTTAGCGAGCATGGAGAATGGCCAAGGACGCTGAACTTCTTCTTGACGTGAGAACTCACGATCAACAAACTTCTCAACTTCGATTTGTTGATCGCGACGAGCTAATCGATGAAAATAATTATTAAATTAAATTAAATAGGAATAACATAATAATATTTTTGACGAGACTAACCTTCCACTTCTTTCTCTTGTTCTTGTTCCTATAATACACACACAACAGAGATAAAGTTAATTAAGAATAATATTTATTGGAATCATCAAAAATCTATGATGTTACCTGCTCTCGCTCTTGTTCTGTATCTAGACGATTAGCAGAGCCTTCGATCATAGAGAATTGACCAACCACTTCCATAATACTATAATAAATAATATAACATTAATTATTATTAATAACCCCTAACAGTAATACAATGCACACATACAAGTGTACTCGTTCAATAGTTACCTATGGCCAATCGCATGTTGATCAGGAAGAAGGAAGATCTCATTCGAATCAAGCATCGTACGAAGTTTAGTTTCGAATGGTATTGGATCAGGTACACTCGCTTCTAATGAGAAGTCAATTGATTCGTCGAATAGTTTCAAAGCATCATCCTTATTAAGCTTATTAATGAACTCAACAGCAGGGTCATCTGAAAGTGACTTTTCCTCTGGAACAATTCCAACTGATTCCAGCAACTTCTTCGCTCCTTCCGAAGGACTGCCGCTTATGAAATCCTTAACATTATGTAACAAACACTTGAATGCATTCTTACGATACAAATTGCCAATATTCTGCAAGCATAGCATGGTCCTAGAAGCACATTAGCACATTAGAAAATTAACAAAAATATATATACATTATAACATAATGGAGAGTATTATACCATTGAGTTTGTTCGGATCTGAGTGAATTAATTACAAGCCATGCAACGACATCTTCCAAAACATGACCATACACTGGATTATTAGGAATGACTGCATCTTTGAGCTCTCTCATCATCAGCTCCTTCACCTCAGGAATGATGTAAACATGTATTTTTTGACCCATTCCAATTCCTCTCATGCGGTAAGCACCTTGAACATAATCTCTAAATACCATATCTTTGCCCAGTGTTATTACAGCAGTCGCGTTCACCACGTGTTTAATATCCATACCAGTTGTGTGGATTTGATCATAAAATGCAAATCTGCGTTCTAATGCCACACCACATTGATCAGCACTAACCACTCGATTGGTCGCTCGGACTAGAACCTGTTGTTTATCATCATCATCAAGGAAAACGACACCTTCACACCAAGAAAGACCTCGGTCTAACAACTGCTTCGCCACCTCTTGGTTAGAATAGCCAGTGATTAATGCTCCCGTATCAATCAATGCATGATAGCGAGGTGATTCTGCAGTTGCGATCCGTTCAAGTAATAGCTCAACACTCCATTGATCTTGGAGGAACTCGTGAGAAGCGATATTTCTATCCAATATAGTTGTTAACATCATACCATCATCACCTGTTTCATAATCACATCGTCCAAGCTCCTGCGGAAGTAAGTCACTGGGTGTGCCAGAGAACCCAACCCTCTTTCCAACAAGCATATCGCCACCCACTGCCTGACCGGAAGCTGAAATCTTCATTCGTTGAGATCTCATATACATCGGGAAAATGGTTTTTTGTAAGTAATAATGAATGACTAATGGCTCAAATCGAATTAATTCAAAAAGCTTGTCAATTTGTTCTTTATTACTCTTTTGTAAGAATTTCAATTGAACAACTTCTTTAGTCGCGATATCTTCTTGTGTTGCACCAGTTATAGCCTTTGATAAAAACATTCATTAATAAGGAAAAAGGTTTTTCTTAAATTTATAGACCGTACCCAAGGTTGACCATCAAAAGTGCTCTTTAAGCCTCTTACAGCACCTCCAGCAGCAAACACCCATTTCTCATGTCTTTGACTTGATTCACGATCTCTCGCAGGTCCAATTTCATGTGAAAACTGAGATGTGAGACCATCAACAATATCTATGAAGTCGTCTTTACGCAATCCAGTGTATCTAAAATATATAATAAGAAAAATGATAAGAAATATGATGTATGCTAATCCTATGTGGGTTTCACATACCTATACGCTAAAATTGTGACTCCGATGATGACATCCGGATGAGCAAACTCTGATGATTTACTTGGAACATCTTTGCCAACAAAAGGAACACCCAATTTCAATCGTGACCTTGGGACGTGAGGGTCAGCTAGAATCGCTGCTTTGCAGTCCTCCACAGTTAATAAGCCAAATGAAACACGATTCACCTTTGCCAAACAATGAGGTAAGAATGTGCTTAACCAATTATAACATAAGTTAAGAAGCTTTTTGTGAGTCGGAGATGTGACATGAGCAACCACCTTTGCAGCGAGAGACATTTGGCGTAGGAATGAGAGCTCATTTGTGACATTGCATAAGTGCTTATTCATCAATTTCAAGTCACATTGGGATATTTCGGTGCTATTCAAGACTCTATCTTTATGTGTTTCCAACCAAGCGATGGCTAATGCAGCATCTCGTCCACTTTGAGGACCAACATATAACTTCTTAACCTCATCGTCATCTAATTGCACTGAATTAGACAGAAGAGCACTGAACTCTTCTTCGGCAAAGGATAATTCAGCAATTCTCTTGTTTACAGAATCTGTCAAAAGTGTGTTTTTGTCAGTTGCTTTTTGTTGAAGCTTCTTTCGAATGTTATCATCATCTTCCCCGGTTGAGTTCTTCAGTGTTTCTAATTGCTCCAACTCAGCCTTCAACTCGATCAACTTTTGTTTGTCAGTAAGAGATGGTTGGCGAGATAATTGAAGTGGATCTGGTACCACTTCTTCTTTAGCTTCACTTTCTTCATCAGCAGATTGAGGAACATTCCAGGGTGGAATACTACTCACCCAAGCTAATAGTTGTTTAGAGTCATCAGTAACAGTGGTTCCAAGTTTCCAAAATTCCATCCTTTCATCTTCTTTCATGGAACAATGAGCTGTATAAACTGCTGTTCGGCTTGAAGGCAGAGCACCATAGTTACGAGCGTATGGACTTTCAGCATCAGTTAAAGTATTCATTGTTTGAATAGTACTTAACTTCTTAGGTGCCGCTGTGTCTACATCTGGAGGGAAAGATCCTCTTCCGCCATATGGACATACGTGATTGCTATGATTTTCAAATGGGAAATGGCATCTAACACATGTTGTCTTATGTCTCTTTGAACATGATGGACCGCACGACGCGCCGAGCTCATCACCACCAATAATAAGGCATCTCAACAAACCTTCTAATTTTAAGTCTCTAGCACGAGATATGGCTTCATCTGGTTCACTACAGCGACGTACAGTCAAGCCAGTGTCTTCTATCAAACTACAAAGAGTAGGAACTGAAGATTCTCCAGGTGTCACTGCTGCACCAGCAGAATCCATAGACGTTGCTCCAGTAGATGCAAATGCTTGTGAGCACCACACAACAATTGAATTATCTAATGAATCATCTCTTGGACATTCCAAATCAGATATTTTCTTGTGCAATTCTATTATCGAACCTTGCAATTCTCCTAATTTGCGTCCACCATTACGAAGATGTTCTTCAATTTGCTCGTCGATATCATAAATATCATTAACTAATTGTTTATGATCCAATGCAACTTGTTTCGCATATTCCAACTGCTTAATTTGAGCCTTTGCTAAAGATTCCAAATCTGAGTCTGCAGCAATGGTGATAGAAGCTTGTCTTTTCATAACAAGCATAGACTCATTCTTGTTTTCTTTTTCTTCTTCAGTTAGCGACTTCATATAGCCTTGAGTTGGGGTTGGTCCAGGTGAAATTTCTCCAACAGTGATCTTTACTTTGGTCAGAGCAAGCTCAATTAAGTTTACTTTTGTACCGGTATCGCTTCGTGCCGCTGCTCCTTCTAACAAATATCGAATCGCTTCTGATCTATCGATACCATGCAAGTGTTGCTTCTGCAACCATAGATAAGCCCATTCGGCCATTGTTGGTTTAATTGTTTGATGATAGAAATCAACATTAAGAAGAGTAACTGCGACAAATATTAACGAATACATATTATCACAACGAAATAAACATATAATTGATTGATTGGTACTTACTATGAGGTAACCTTTGGAGATGTCTCTCACTGATTCCTTGTTGAATTATCGCAGCTAAGCGTTTCAAAATATCCAACGCGACACCTCTTTGCTCAAACGATGACACTTTATTAGTGGTTGTATAGAAGAAGGCATCTAATAAATGAATGGGTAAACTCCAGCGTTCTCCTTCCTCTGAGCCGTCCAAATCAAATTTATCACCAATTGGGAAGTTAAGTTCACTTTTCAATGGATGGAGGATTAAATCAACTTCATCCAACAACATAACTCCATCATTGAACAACTTCAAAATTTTGGCTAATTCATCTGCTTGAGTTTTGAGTTCTTCCGCTTTTGTTCTCATGCCAAGACTTTGCGATTCTTTCAAGTGCTGTAGTACCTCTATATAAGATAACATAATGGATTTCAAAGTAGTAGGGGTTGCCACCACCACTCCTCGATTAGATGCAGCATTTTCTAAACTTCTTCGCATTGATGGTTTGACGGTTGTAGAACGATCAAACTCAAGTGTGTAAATGCGTTTAACCATAATAGCAGCGAAAGTCTCCCTCATTCTTGTTCGACTCATCTCCACCAATGCTTTTGGAACAACAGAAAGAACCAACGATTTACCATCAGCAACTATCAATGCTAACAATGGTGCGACTACACTGGTTTTACCTACGCAATAAGACAAGGAAATTGTTACATATCAAAATAAAAATTAAGTGAATTCATACCAGCTCCCATGATCATTTGCTTCACTTTTGATCTGCCACCTTCTAGACAGGATCTGAAATCATTTACAATTTCCACTTGCTTCTTACGGAGTTGGATATTCCAAACGAACTCAAAGACCAAATAACGAGGATCAAAGGAATATACATGATTCTTGACTGTTGCAACTTTGGTCATGTAGTGCCTTGCCATAGTGATTGTATTGGCAATTTCCTCACAAACTTGAATCAGCTTAGGGGTCAAAACCTTGCCTTGTTCTACAAGATCTTCTGTTTTCACCTTAAGAGCCTAGGACAATTCAAAGCAAAATGAAAGAAAAGTTAAAAGCAGTAATCTACTTAACTTACTTTATCTAATAAACTCTCCAGACTAATTACAGTGCCAATACAGCGATTAGTGTGACCAAGACGATTCGCGCGGAGCATACATGCCTTAACTAAGCTCAAAACGGTAGTCACGGTGCTGTCACTTATGTAAGGATTTAATTTCAACAAGTCATCTTCTCCTTTCGAAGAGAGGAGTGATCCGAATAGGAACTCAATCCATACGGAGGAGTTTTGTCCAGCATATCGATTCAAAAGAAATCGTATCTTGTGAACATTTTGATCATCTCCAGATTGCTTCAATGATGGTGTTTTCTTCGCCGATTCTTTCGCAAGTGCCACCCAATTGACTGCTCTTTCAAGCAGAGGAATTGTATCTCGAATCATTTCCGAGTCAGCTTTCTTGAGTTGATGGAGTTTATTCGCTAACTGTCTGATACTAGTTAATGAAGATTGCAGTACCTTAGCCGCTGCTTCATCTCCCAAAAAGTAGTTGTTAATATCACGATCAGATAAATTGATCACCTTTATTACATCACTGGTATTTACATTATGCGCATAAGCAGCAATATCATCCTTGAATCGGTTCAATACAGAAGTTGCTGGAGCAGTATTCGCCGCATCATGACCTGACACATCAAACGGAAGATCAGAGCTGATGTCACCCATACCTAATTCTTTACGGGACTGCTTTTTAATGAATCCATAGCAATCTAATAGAGGTTGTGTGGCTAAAACATCGATTTGCTCTAAATTTGCTGTGATATTCTTCATAATATCTCGCACATTTTCCCCAGGCGCATTTGAGTGGAATTTTTCTAATGAAATGACTTCTGCAGAGGTTAAATGTTTAGATAATAATTTTGAAAACTCATCCATGAATTGCACTCCAGCAGGTTTTAAAGTAGCTAAAACAAAGTGAGGTGAATAGCCACCGCGAAGGAAAATAATAGTCGGCATCGATTCAATTTGGAATTTTGCTGCTAAATCATCACATTCATCAACATCCACCTATAATATTTTCAAAAACTTAGTAGCGCCATAAAAATATATTGGCGAAATATTCTTACTTTTAGAAAAGTTGCCACCGGCGTCTTCTGCGCCAAAAGTCTAAAAAGTGGAGCAAGGGCTTTGCAAGGACCACACCATGAAGCGAAAAAATCAATGATGTACAGCTGTCTTGGATTCTTCTTGATTATATTTTCAAAGTGAGTTGTGTCTTCAATGTGAAGTGGAGGCATTGGTTTTAATGCATCAGCTGAAAATCTGAATTGAACAAGCGAAACCAAGTCTTTCACAACAGTAGGTTCAATCGGTTCCAAGACACGACTTTCACATCCATAATCACTCAACTCAGGTCTATCCCAGTCGATGGTAGAACGTAAAGATTTCAAAGATTGGACTGAATCTTCTCCGACTGAAACAGACGTGGGAGGTGCAGGAAGTTCCAGATGTGGAGGAGGAGGAGGGAAATGAAAAGCACCTTTGCGTTTCATTACTGTCATAACTGGCACTATTTTAGCGAAGAGTTCCGCTAATGGAGAACGAGGCTCAACTTCATCCACCCATCCATTGAAGTAAGGAACATGCATCGCTTTTCTACTGTCCTTAAATTTCGGCATTCGAAGTGAGACTTGTCTATTTCGACCTTGATAAGAAAATAATAATAACAAAAAACCAAATAAAGGTCAAATAATAATTAAATAACAAAACATCAATTACCTAACACATTAATGACTGATGCTGGTAGAGACTTGGTGTGCCTGTCAGTGAATAGCTGAGTAAGAAGTAAAGCAAAACGATGCGCATCATTACTTGAAGAAGACCCAGATGATGATTTACCACCGTATGAATAAACTCCACTGTAACCTTTCTTGTAATTACTGCTGCCTCCCCAATCACCATACCCCCCGGTAACTCGAAGTTTGCTCTCACCTTAAAATGATGTAGTTACAACATAATTTTTATGAAATATATCAGGACGGAAAATGGTATTTATGACATACCAGATAATAAGCTATACAAAAATAAGAAACCAAAACCACTTTGTTTCCCGCTCATTGTTTCGCCTTGGTTCCACACTTTTTCTAAGATTTTAAGAACTCCCATTCCTGACAAGCCTTGAGGCTTTTCATACTTCATAGTAAGCATTTCCCACATTCCGGCCAGACCATCTCCAACCACATGTCTTCTCATACGAAACTCTCCTGAAATATTTAATATATATGTTGATTTGAACTAAATCATGATAAATTAACTTTAATTACCTTCAATGTCACTTCTGGTCATAAGCTTAACATCAAGTTTCAGCTTATGGACTTGTTCACCGATGGTAATGGTGTATTCTGTTTTTCCATCACGTTGTGCTTCTTCAATCTCTTTCGATGCATCAGGAGAGTAAATCTTCCAGCTTTCCTCATTAGTTTCATACATCCAACGAACTTTTTCGACTGGTACTTCAACAACCTTAGCATCTTCTGCCTGCTTTTCTTCTTCAGGAACTGGAGGTGGTTCAACCGAAGAATCCACAGCAATAGCAGCATTAGCATCAATCGCTACATCAGAAACAGAAGCTGCTGGAACAGCGTCACTTGTGGGAGCAACAATTTCTGATTCTATCTTCTCCTCAACTTTGACTTCATCTATTGGCTTAGGTACATCTGGTGGTAGATTGGGTGGCTTCTCTAATAAGCTCATCATCTCTTCATACAAGAGTAGCGTTACAGATGGCTTTAAGCTTTCCAGGAAATCTTCTAATGTTTGTTTTTTAACATTCGCCATAAGAACATTGGCCTGTTCAACAGTTATTTCTCCACTCATAAGCTGTTCTACGATCGCATCATCCATTTTAAGGTCTTCGTGCAGTATGTTTTTCTCAACCTTTCCATCATCGTACGTCAAGTCAAAATCTTCCGGACTTGCACGAGTAATGGTGGCTGAAATGAAAACACCTTTCTTTTCAAAATTTGCTTCTATCCTCAAACCAATCAATTTGTTCAGCATTTCTTGTTCGTCGACTTCTTCATCGTCACTGTCATTTTCATCATCATTTTCTGGAGCTGCAGAGGATGGGTTTTTCTCTGCTTCCTCTCTGGCTTTAAAGTTTTGAGTAAGCTCGTCCACAAGGGTGGAATCTGGTGGACTGAGGCAAATGCAGGGGAAGATTTCGCTACCTCCAAGCATAGCATACATACCGCTCAGAACTACAACAGGGATTTCAAGTCCATCATAAGAATCGACGTAAAATGATAATGTTCCACCATCAAGTCCTGTGTCCAATACACATTTAACCATTGAATTTTGACCGAATAAAGGCGACTGAGGAATTTGGACCTCTGGAATATCAACTTTCTTTAGAGATTTTTTCAGTTTTTTAGTCTTCTTTTTCTCAGGGGAGGGGGGAGCTCCATCCTCCTCAACTTTTTTTGGAGGTTCAGGTTCAGCTCCAGGTTCAACAGCTTTAATACCTCTTTTGCCAACGAAAGAATTAATCAATTTTCCATTATGATACAAACTTCCATCAGCATATAAACCTAATGAAACACCTGTATCTGCTCCTCCAAGAGCAGGAGTAGGACCTGCGCCAAATTCTTCCTTAGCATCACCACAGACACCAAATGCATCTCCTTTTCCACCTCTTGCGGGCTCATGGTTCCATTTAAAATGCCAAAAGTGAACACCAGTATTTGGTAAGAAGCCAATAGTACCGCGCATACATTCAATATCTTTCCCAATCCGCTGCTCTCGCATTTTCTTCTTATATGCTTCGATCTTATCTCTCCATTCAGCTGATCTTTTATCACGCTCTTTTTGTTCTTTGGAAAGATAATTTTCTTCGTTTGGAACTTGAAGACGATCACCACCTCGTCTCACGTAGACATCACGATAAGATTTTAATTCTGTGCCCATTATTCCAGTAATATCGTAATCGGTTATCACAACATTACTTAGATAAAGTTCGTAGTTCTAAAACAAGCAAGAGAATATATTAAGTCTTAGGAAGAAAAACTTTATGGTGTAGATTTACCTTCATATTTAAGTATCCTTCGCCGTATAATCCACCGCTTTTATACTTTTTCTCAATCTGTTGTGTTTCTTCTTGTGTGAATGGCTTCCAACTACGGTTATTGTAGGAATACTCCCATATGACTGCACTATCTTTATCATGCTCATCTGCTAAGATAACTCTCATACCATCATCAAGAATAGTCATACCTTCTCCACACTGTTCTGGATCAAAGGTCCAATCTAACTGCCCCTGTTCTTCGGGTTGTTCCTCTTCAGGAACCTCTTGTCCAAGAGCAAGAGCCTTTTCCAAGCGAAGACGATGACGCTGCTTAGCATGGCAAACTTTATCATCATTGCCAATATAAGAACTTAAACTTCTAACCAGCTTTTCTACGGCTTTTTCGTGGCCTTCAAGTCGTTCCAATTCTTTGCCCCCGCGGAATATGATAAACGTAGGAAATACCGTAACGTTCAACGATTTTGATATACCTACCATTCCCTGACAATCAGCCTTAACTGAAACAAAATTCATCATATCTTGATACATAGGAACCAATTCAGTAACTGCTGGCATAACTTTGATACAACCAGCAGACCACAGTGTATGAAACACAGCCACAACTAGCCAGCCCCCAGGAGGTGCATCAGTTTCATCTCCTCCTTTGACCTATCAAACCATATAATCTTTAAGCAACGATTCAATGTTACTAAATATAGTAATTACCTCTTCAATCCATGAGTGCTCGCCCTCAGTAGCCATGGTTATATCACGCATTTGTAAATAATTCTCTCCAAATACAGTATTATCTTGATAATAAGGCCAGTTAGTGTTAAGCGATCTTGGAGGAGCTTTACATAAAATCTTAATGTCATCACTGGAAGATGTGAGAGAGCTATTTTGAAGTAATGATCTAAGTTGTTGCTTTCGGTTATAACAAAGCGCCATCGAATATTCATCGTGTTTATCTTTGTTAAATTTTGCATCACTTGATGAAGTCACGACAAAATCAGTTTCCAACAATTGAAGCTCTTCAGCTGGTGCGAGTCTACAATTGCTAGATACACAATCAAGTTTAACAATATGTCTTGCACATTCAATTGTCAAATCCCATGGTGACTCCATACCAGAATCGATGGTTACAAGCGAAATTTTCAATCGACACGCATGAGCATCTGGGTACCAGTCATCGTTAGTATTTTTGAAAGATAAAAAGATATCTAAACCCTCTGCATTAAACGCATTATCAGTTGCGATACTATCTGAAATTCTGAACACGTCAGCATAATCGCGATGTAAAAATCTTAGAAGCATGAGATATAACGCAGAGTTTAAGCCTTTTGTTAGCAAAAACGATAGAGAAATATGCACAGGATATAAGAAAAATCTTTCTGCAAGTGGGATTTTGGAACGGTTCAATACAATAAAAGTAGTAAACGGTTGAGAGAATATTTGTGGTCGAATTGGCGGAATCACAGGTACTAGAATTTGAGTTTCACCTCGAACGTTTGACAAAATCAGAGAGTGAGGAATTCCAGCCAACATTTTTGCAGTTTGGGCATTAGATTCGTTTGTGATAAACAGGTCAACGTGATCGACACTATATAGACGCAATACACCTTCATGATCTGGTCGTGCTGTGAAAGCAAGCTTCAGACGCGGTAACTCCACTAAATCAATTGATGGACAACCGTATTGAAGCGAACCATAAGTCTTTTTAGGTACTTTGCTTGCTTTAGTCCAAGCACAAATATGACCAGCAGTTTCAATACGACAAAGAACCTTCATCAGCGAATGCAATCTACTTCTTCTTGGTGCGTACAAGATATTCATCAGAATCATGTCGTCTTTTTCGAAATCAGCTGCTGGTGATCGCAATGATACATCAGAAGGCCCGAGACTTATCTTTTTATCTTGATCAATAGTATCTTTCAATGCAGACGCCAGTGAGTGCAAGTCATTGAAAGGAACCCCTTTTCTAACTTTATGCAAGACGGTAAGTCCTTCAATACATTTCTCTTCACTTCCCTCCACTACATCCAACAGGGTGCGCAACTCATCGAATTGGTAAAATGAGAGACGATCCTTAGTTAGTCTATCATCTTG
Source organism: Epipyxis sp. PR26KG (assembly GCA_015144975.1). NCBI lineage: Eukaryota > Chrysophyceae > Chromulinales > Dinobryaceae > Epipyxis > Epipyxis sp. PR26KG. Next base: position 17,329 of record VKHH01005864.1, on the reverse strand, counting down.
GTTTTCACCATCATCTTCGGCCTCACTTCCTTCTCGCCAATCATCATCTTCATCTTCAGACATCCCATCCCAATGCCAAATGCCCTCACCCCGCTTTTTCTTTTCTCCTTCTCCGCGCTTTTGCACCTGTTCAGGATCAACTCCACGTTGAATACCGACCCATTTATAGTCATTTACATACTCTAGATCATAGGTTCCATCATCGTTTACTCTTCTTACGACACACGGCCAATATTCATCCTTGCCTTCATAGTTGCATTCTACAGGAGTATCGACTTTGAAGGTTTGAATGTCGCCTTTTTCATTATCTTCATCTTCAACTTTTTTCTTTCTCGTTGGCGGAATCAGCAGCTTAAATGATTCTAAGGTACTAGCAATTCTTTTACGCTGTTCAAATTCAGCTTCCACCTGAACTTTCAATTTGCGGGTAATGTTAATTGTTCTGCCCGGAAAACCGTTGCTTTCTACAATAGAACCACTATTTTTTCCAACTGTTTTGGCGAAGTAATCTTGCCAAGAACCAGTGTAAGTAAATTCAATTATGATGATATATTCGCCATCTTTAGCCACAGGATATCCACGAAGTCTTTTATATCCTCTACTAGCTGATCCAAATGAATCCATAGACGTACCTCTTGGAACTAAACTTTCATCTTGCCAGAAAATATAAGCTGTGAGTAGCGCTTCAGGGACCAAGCCAAACAAAAATCTTGAAGGAACAAGCTTTTCCTTTCCACCACTTAAATTAAGCTTGTGTTGTGTTTCACGAAGCACGATGACACTAGCATGTGGATATTGAGAAGTGCCTTCGATATCGTTCACAAGATAATCGTTCACACCCATAGGATAAGGCGCACCTGCTCCTCTAATCCACCAATCTGGATATTGATTCTAAATTAAAACGAATGATAATTACATAGCTGAATTATGAATCAATAGTTAGAATAATCTGTATCTCACATTGCGAGGTCTAGTAGAAGGTTGAAGATCACGTAAACAGTAACGATTATCGGTGGTCATGTGCAATGAAAACCACCATTCTCTTCCTTGGGAGACACACTCGTAAATATGCAAGCAGCGCAAGCGACGAAAGAGATAAACCAACTTAAAAGGTCCACCAATATTTTGATGAAGTCCTAAAATAATAGCAACCTCAGCTTCATCAGGAGTTGCTTTCTCTGTCATCATAAACTGCATTGGAGGAGGAGACGGTCCATCAAAAAACGATTTACGAACTGGTTCAAACAGCTATAATAATTGGAGAAATTATGAAGTATGATATACAAGTTTAGTTAATATGGAAAATACTAATAGTTGATGATTTATAATATGTGAAGCACTTACACTAGCAATCCATCTCTCACTGTCGAAAAGATCTGCTGGATCGTACTCTCTTTCCCATTCATCACCGAGGGGTGGACAAACTGTATGAGAAGAAGGCCAGTACTCCAATTCATGATTCAAACCAACCAATCTGAATCTTTGCCGATGTTCTGCTTTCTCAATTAGTGACGCTTGCATTGTTGCATCACCAAATATCAACGTAACATCTGGATGATTAGCAATATTGGTTTCCAAGGCGGCTAAATGCTTTGAACGCAGAGTCATTTGACCCATCTGAACATCAATTTCTACACCCAGCATACCGTTATCTGCCACTTCACCAACGTGCTTATCAATCGACATTTGACGTTGTAATTTAGGTCGAGAAGAGAGTTTTTGTGAGTCGTTAGGAGCAGGCTCTGTTTCAATTGCAACTGTTCTGGTCGAACCAACAGCCCATCTGCCAACAGAACGATCGCCCTTAATTCGACTCCATCTGTTTTGATTATCTAGGATTTCAGCACTTGCTTTAAAGCTACCAGTCAACGACGAACTGACTTGCAAAGCTGTTTGCATAACTTCATCAAGTACTCCTTGGCGACAGCTTCCAATCCATTCAACCAAACGCCTACGACTGATTTGCAATAGCTCATAAAGTTCAGTTTCAGGCATACTTAATCTCGCTCCTTCAGTGGTGCTCTTATTCCAAGTGTGTCTGGTTGTCAGATAAACAAATCCGCCAACCAGAGTTTTGGCAACATCATTCGTAATATCTTCTGGATGATAATTACGATAAAATAAGAGCTTATGTGAATGAATATCACAAGCTAATCTAGAGTTACGGTCAATTAATCGTTCATTATTGGGATCCTTTGATGTTTCAGCATCAAGTCTTCTTAAATAATCTTCAAATAAAGGATTGAATTGTTCGTGAAGCAACTCTCGCAGACTGTTACGCCCTTCAATTAACTTCTGAAGTGTTTCGTCGCTGACTTCACTTTCTCTCAGTGGCCAATCAATGCAATCATGCTTTCCAGTGGTGTAATCGATCAAAAATGAGATGTAATTATCCGTTCTGGAGCCAAGTCGAGTTAGGTAGAGAATGATGGTTGTTGAAGCATTGAAAACATCAGAATCTTCATCTACAACTGAACCAGTATCACAAGCCAATGCACCTTTCAATAACTGTACTATTGATCTGATTATCGTGTCGGGAGATCTGCATAATTCATTCAACAATAATCCATACGGACTGGCTAGTAGGTCTGTGTGTGGAGTAGGCACCATCATTGGCTCAATATCACCCATATCAATACGTAAATATTTTCCCGGCTCAAACATGACAGAGTCAAAAATAAGTCGAAGCTCCGCACTAATATAATACCAAGTGGTTAAATTATGTAGACAGTAATTTATAAAAATAAACAAACCTTTGAAGTTTATGAATCCTATCTTCGCTTGAGAAAAACGACATAATCAAGGGCACTCTCATATAAGGAACTGTTAAGTATGATATCAACAATTCGGAGTCTCGCTGGTTCAAAACTTGTCCGTACTTATCTTCGAAACTTGGCAAGTTTGGTCTGAAAAATAACCAATACATTTGTTAAAGTTACTGCTGTTTGAGTGTGGAAGAATAAGTCACGTCACCTGTAAATAACATCATCTTCAGTTTTAATTGTTGGTAATGGGACATAAAATGAAGGTGTTGCGGAACTTGGGAAACGATGAGTAGGAAGATGCTCTGGTAAAATGACCTTGCCAGTCACAGGATTTGTTTGTTTTGGATCTGGACGACAGCGAAGCTCAACACCGAATCCGACTACTTGATAACCTCCATTTTGCTCATCCCAATTAAACGTCAGTTGAGCGTCCATTCTGCCGATACGAGCCACTTCGGTTGGTCTCTCTAAATTGACGTAGTTTTTAAATGCTTTACGATCAGTGTTCAAAAAGTATTTCCACCAGAACACCACATCTCTGTAGCACTTCAATTCGGGGTAGTTTTTAATCTAAGATAAAATTCATATTATATTATAAGATGATCTATTTGATAAGTCTAGATCAATATTCTTACCAACTGAGATGAAATAGGATTATAATCCAATAACCAACAGTGTGGTTTACTGATTGGTAAGCCTATTTCACGAGCAACCATTCTCAAATATTGAATGAGAGGCTTTCCAGGTTTCAAGACGAAGTCCTCTTCCCAGGAAAATATCTTCTCCAATCGTCGTTGTTGCGGACTCTGAAAATAATCCAATACAGCAGTTCTTGCAATACTCAACTCTGGGGAATGAATTTCTAATGTTTCACTTTGGGTGGCGAATGTTCCAACACTAATTCCATACCCAGGGTGACCAAGTTGTCTACCAGTGATGGTTTTCCCCATTAAATGAGAACACATTTCAGACGGCTCGTCAGTAGCAATCTTTCTTATAATTGCATCAGAAAGGGCCGCAAGACATCCGGATACAATGATACATACAGCATCGAATGGACGGCTTTGGTTTATGGACATTGCCGCTGCAGCGAAATGCTCAGTAATTCGTTGTAATGTGATCAACAATTCAACCTAAAAGTGAACACCATTAAATATTTTGCATAATTAAAATGTTTGTGACGAACCTGTAACTCATATCCGATTTCTTCGTCCCACATGCAATATTGCTCTAGTAGAGCCGCTTCAGCAACTTTACCAGCTTCAAAATCAGGTAGAATTTCTTCTCCAAAGAATTTCGGTTTAGTTGCGGCGCTTACTTCATCAGTGGTTGAGCTGGATTTTGATGTTTTTTCTTTAGTTTCTTTATTTTCTTTACTCTCTTTAGAACTAACTCCTTTGTTTAACTGTTTTTCTTCGATTCTTTTCTTCTTTTCTTCTAATCTTATAGCCTCTTCTGCTGCTTTAATATCCTCACGACGTTTACTTCGATCTGAGTTTTTCAATTCTGCTTCACTCAAGCCAACACCTCGTGCTTTTGGAACAGGAATTACCTGAAATTCATCACATAAACAAATAAAATTTATCTTCCAAACATAAACAAGCTAAGAAAATTAGTGTTTACCTGAGTGAAAACATGCTCAATAACGGAAATAATCAAGAATTTGTCATTCTTGATGCAATGTGATTGATTATCTAACAATGAGCATAAGCGGTCTGTCATTCGGATTGCCGTGATTGCTTCAACTCGCGTATTTGCCTTTTTAGGAATCTAACACAATTTGATTATCATAGGAAACGAAGCAATAAGTAATATTCAGGTACGACAATTGCCTATATTACGTACCTGTAGTAGATCGACAGGTACATACTTGCGAAGAGCAACTGCTTGACCTAAGATTTTATAAATGATTAAAAAATTTCGTTTGATTTACATTAAAGTAAAACATACCAGGATCAGGATCATTTCTTAAAACATCCCAACAAGGTAAATCTCTGAACTGTGTCAAAGCTGGATCATTTGGATCATTTGCATTCTCACAGCCTGTTAAATCCAATGATGGCGGCAACTCGTTATCATCATTTTTGCAGAACTCTAACGATTCCGTTGTGCTGCCCACTAGAGTATGCACTTCTTTTAATATCAGATTAGGGTCAAACTTAGATTCACCGCTGCTAAAATAATTGGAAGAATAAAATCAGAGCTACATCAAATATTGAAATAATCTACAATTACCTCATTTGGATTAATGATTCGGCTTGATCCACGACTTTTACAGCAAAATGACTTAACTCGCGAAGAGCTAATGAACAAACTCGAACTCCATTATCATCAGGTAAGATGAATGATATATCATTCTTCATCATGTTAACCAATTCAATGCATAGACATAAGTTTATCTAATATATGAAAAATAGTTCAGGATAAGCAGATATAATGCAACAATCATGTATTATAAACACTTAACCTGATTAGCTTCTAATTCGCTCACACCTTTCCGTTTCAGTAAATAGTACAAAGCCTCAGCAAAGCATCTAACATAGGCTGTGTTTGACCTTTGAGGGGAACGCCATGGACCACATAAATCCAATGGATTTGTATGAGTAGAAGGATTTGATGCGACAGAAGTCACTTCGTCATTAGCGGAGGATTTTTCCTCAGCCGAGCCTTTGGTTGAAGGAATGAAAGCCTTTCTCTCAACAAAGCTTAGGTCAGCAGTCTCTGCTTCAACCAATGAAGCCTCCAAAGGCTTGCCGGTAAGGAATGGTATTAAAACATCGTAAAATCTGTCCGTGTCACCGCGATGAACATGAATCGCCATATTATATAGCGCCATCCAAAACACATCATCAGTAGCATTTTTCTTGGATATACCGTTAAGGACCATACACGTACGATATCTGATCTCTGGAAGTGAAATCGCTGGAGACATAGAATGGTGATTTAAACCGGCGAGAGGATCTGTTTGGATGATCACAAATCGAAACAATCGCTCATTTGTTCGTTCAACCAAAATGATCAACTCTCGTCCTTCAACTATAGCTGGTAGCAGTAATGATTCACCCACACTTACAGCTTGTATAAACTTCTTCACTTTTCTGAGAAAATTAAGAAGTTGGGATTCTGTTGGAGTTTTTAGCATTCGAAGCATTAGTTTGAAAACTGGAGCACTTTGTTGCATGACATGCAAGGTATCTGACAAACCAACTCTACTGGAATGAGTCAAACCAAACGATTCATTCAACAACAAAGGCTGCTTCAACATTTTTTGTAGCGCGAAGTTTAAAACTGTGTATGACCAAGCTAAATTTGAGGAACCCTGCAAAATAATGCATGACGAAATTACAAAATCCATCCAAAAAGATTGATGAAAAGATAAAGTTACCTCTAGAGTTGTTTTTTCAATGAAAGCATCACCGAATATTGCAACAAATGCTGGCGCTACCCACATTGGTCGTGGTTTAGGAAAAAGTGGTGCCAATGATAAACCCTTACGTTGCTCTTCAACCTCTTTTTTTCTTTCTTCATCAAATCGACTCAAAACCTGTTTTTGGGGGGAAACGTGAATGTGAAGCACACAAAAATACAAACAAATTTGATTAAAACATACTTTGTCCAACGCTCGATTCGCCTTGACATCTTGATCAGTTGCAAACTTTTTCTCAACTCTAACTGTTCTGATTAAAATTCCTCCAGGCATCATTCCGTTTTGAGCGGATGAAAATAGATACAAATTATCAGGATCCAACGAGAATCGTTCGCCAGCAGTAATTGATTCTTCCTTTAAAACAACTCCTGCTTCAGACCCAACCCAAGTGCGCATTTCTCCCTTTTCTTTTTGCTTATCAGAGCATTTGACAGCAACGACAACTCTTTTCCAATAACCCACTTCAACCTTTGCTTTGGTAGTGTCGCCATAGGTACCAAACATTCCAACTCCGCCAGACTGATTAATAACGCATTCTCCATCAGAGCGACTAAGTGTTGTTTTACCTGTACGTTTATTTTCTTTACTGTGAATCAAAGCTGTTTGGAATAAGGACGCCCCCTCTCTTGGAAGCTCTTCCACTATCTTGATATCCATGGTAATCGTATACTCATTCACAACCTCTTTGAACCATTTCTTTTTACTACCCGCATAACCTCCCCATACATCCATACTAGGACCAATACCCCAAACATCTTTGGAATACTCCGCTGCTCTTTTCTTTGCCTTTGCCTCTTTCTTTGCCCGTTCCTCTTTTTTCTCATCGCCTCCTTCCAATAGCTCATTTAGCTTTAATTTCAACCTGTATCCTGGCTTGACCAAGAGTGCAGTGCTGCCATCTTTTAAAGTTTCAAACGTAGCTTCAGGATGAATACCAACAGTTGGCTCATCTTCAGCTGCATCCATACCAACTGAATCCCAAGATATGCCAGTCATAGAATCTTTTTTCCCCCCTTCTTCGTCCCCATCCTTCTTTTTAGCTTTTGCTGCTTCTTCAGCCGCAGCCGTAGCTTTATCAAGCAAATCATCTGCACGCTTTTGGTCAACATACTCAACATTGGAAGGCCATCCTGTTGTTCCTCTGCGAAAGTCGAAAAACATATAAGGTGCTTTTTCTTCTTCTTCATCTTGGCCAAACTTTTTGGCTCTCTTCTTTCCTGATTTTTCGCGATCGTAATCATCATCAGAATCACTACCAGCAGGTGCATCATCTCCAGTATTTCCAATAACATCTTGATCAAATGTATCATAATTATCCATATGATCAGGATTCACACCCACCGAATCCGGATTTTTTTTCAAACTTGATAAGAAAGGGTTCTTCTTTGACATTCTGGATCACACTAAGTACTATATTAGACGATAGTTGGTATGTAGTAGTGAATATGGTTGAACACTCAATTTCAATTTAAAGAATGTAAATTTATTTTGGTAAGTATGTTGTTGTTAGTTGAAGTTCAACAAAGAACAAAATAAGCAAAAGATTAATAATGTCGATTTGCTGTTTATGAATATTCGATTTTAAATAATTTTACAATATACTAATGTATTAATGAATTCAAATAACTTTTTAAGTTCGTTAGTGTTTCTTATGATGATAAAGTTCTTCACCTTTGAATGAATTAATGAATTGGGAATATTTTCCTTTCCAGTCAGATTTACTCGAAGATCTTAGTATTTATACTATTTACCATGATATATCCACATTATTCAAGCAAAATTTATTATCATGATAGTTATACCAGATATAGGTGAAAAGTGAAACCGTTTCGCAGTTAGTTACAATTTCATGTACACAAAGAAATCAAAGAAATTATTATTAATTGCACTTCTTTTTTCCAGATTATACATTATACTGACAGCGGTCACAGAGATAGTCGTTGTTACCATAATATGACCATCTCGTAGAAACACAATACCACAATACAAATCTCGATTATTATATTTAAGCAATACTTAAACTAAAATTTTGAAATATATATACAGTTACAGTATGTCAGCAAGGAGGGAAATTAAATATGGAATGTACGCTTCAAATGGAGGTAGAGATTACCAAGAGGATAGAGCTTCAGCGTTCCAACTAAATATTGAGAATAAAAACGATAAATTCTTCTTTGGTATATTTGATGGTCATGGTGGGAAAATTGTCAGCAGTCATCTAGCACAAACATTTCATGAAAGATTAATACAAGCAGAAATTATTTCCAAGAAACCTTTATTGGCATTACAAGATTCTTGGAAAGAAATGGATGGATCATGTTTTGATGAATGTTTAAGCAAAGAAAAAGAGCAAAACTTGGCTAACTTTCCGCAGGATGGTAGTACAGCAACTGTATGCTATATATCAGGAAACGATGTTTATGTTTGTAACTGTGGTGATAGTTCTGCTTACTCAATTATGACCGATGGCTTCACGAAAGTAATGACAGAAGAACATATAACTACAAATAATTCTGAGGTTACCAGACTAACAAAAAATGGTGGAAAATTAGTTGCTAATACTATTCGAGTCCCTGGTCCATTTCCATTGTGTTTTATGTCCGTTCATAAAACAGTAGGTAAGCCTAGAGTCCATCCTGGAAGATTGATGATAACCAGATCTTTTGGTGATTTCTATGCAAAATATGAGCAATTTGGAGGTATGAAAAATGTGGTTATACCAGATCATGGCAAAATAAAATACATGCAACTGCAAGAAGGAGGATTAAAATATATTGTTTTAGCAAGTGATGGTATTTGGGACGTGTTGTCAATTGGTGAAGTTAACGCAATCATTTCCTCGAAAGTACCACTTAACGCAATCGATATCGCTTCAGCAGCGTACTTAGCTAAACCTCGGAACTCATTAATTGCTGTTTCTCCGGATGATAACAGTGATGCCCTAAAATCCCCACGGTATGATTTCGCTTAATACAACATTGATTTTCGTAAAATTTAAGAACTGTTTTTGTCAGAGAAAAAGATGAAGCAATCAAAACAAGCTTGAGGAAATTGTATGTTAGTGGTACAATCAATTGCGAGCTAGATAATGTTGATACGATACTCTCGCATTGTGCAAAAGAAATATGTGAACAAGCTGTAAATTCGAACAAGTGGAAAGCATTAGGTAATCACATCCTATGGTTTTAACCAATTCTTCATTTTAACGTGCAAAATTGCTCACTTGCATAGGCTGTCCAGCAGATAATGCGTCATGTATAATAGTGTCGTTTCGTCATCCTTTCGGATTAAATTATTCAAATAGGGACGTAGAAAGGGAAACAGAAAATAAGAGTAATATTGTCAGTCATCTGGAATTAGATTCGTTTGACTCAGTTCATGACAAATGAATATATTATATAATTTGTATTTTAGTTTTTACGTGTTTACATGAATATTTGCTGTGAATAAAAATGGTGATTAAGAGAAGGAGAAAGGTAAAGGAATGGAACATTTAATAATTTAAATAAACAGCATTTATGATAAGATAAGAGAAATTGTTTTTAATTATTACAAAATGCAACGTAGGGATACAATACATCTGAATTAAATTATGCATTTCTGTTAAAAAAAATAACAAAAGTGCACCTGTTTTATAATATAATAATTATAAAATACATCATAACGAATCAATTACATCTCATTCAATAATTTATTTATGATGCAAATGACAAATGCGTATTTATAAAATACATAATAGAGCATTAATTACAACTAAAGATAAATGATCGCTCTCATTGCAATGTAAAAATATAAATACGATTAATTTATAATAACAAATATAAAAAAGATACTTAATAGATATTTAACTTTAAAATCAGAAAGCAGGTACCAAAAGGTTGAATTATCCCCCATAAATCGCAACAGAAAATCTGTTAATAACTTTATAAACAAACAGAAGGGAAGAGAAGCTTGATAAATTTTACCATATAGCTTTAATACAATTTTCTCTTTTGTTGTACCTTTCATTTTATCAAAATATAATCCAAAAAACTCAAAAACTAAAACCTGGAAAAGTTGACTAATATTGATAAATGTTTACAACGAATATTTTTCAAAGTAATCATTGCTATTTCTCTTGTAAAACAAAAAAGCAAAACAGAGTTTATCAAGAAATAACATAAGTACTCGCAATTAGCAACATATCGAATTTAATAACTTTTAATAAATGGAAAAATACTGAATTTATTTATGCATTTATTTCCCAATAGTTTATTGACTGGTTTGCCTTGCTTCTTCAGTTCCGTCTACAGTTTTAAATGAACCAATGCCCTTTTTCATGCTCTCAAATCTCATATTACGGTAATTCCAACTTGCTTCTTTGATTCCACCGCTACGACGAGGATCAAAAGAAAACTTAACAGAGTACGGAATTTTTATTTTATTCGCCCAACGTAAATTTTTATCATTATTATCATATGGTTTATCATCTATATAAATCACACCAGTTTTATTTTTTGGATTGTTGATAATTCTTCTGCTAAATTGTGATGTATACAAAACCATTCTGCTTTGCTTTATAATTTCATTGAAGAGAATGCCATATTTTGTGATTGCAATCAGTTTTTGAATCATTTGCACTCTTCTATTTTTGATTAATTCTTATGCCATTTTTCATGTTAATTCTTTTGACTTATTACTAAAATATGATATTTATCTTTTTAACAAAAACAATTTAGCAATGAACAGTGTGGAATTTATCAGAAAAATCAGAGGGATCAAATAAATATATGTAAGTAAGTATAAAGTCAACAAAGCTGATGCGAAAAGGGAAATCATGCAAAGCAAAGAATATTACCTTTATATTTTTAATAATAATTAATCCTACAGTATTTAAATTTAGTTTTACAAAATAATGCATAAACAATAAAGCAAAATTCACGATTGCTCCAAATTTCTACTTACTTAACATTTAATTCCACAAGTTTCATAGGATAATCAAAACTCATCAGAGATCGAATCTGGGTGAAGAATTCCTGTTCAACCAAATCAACATGAGCAAAATGATTCAACGAAAGATATAGTGTTGGTGCAGTTCGTTCCATGGATGACAATATTTGCCACGGTTGGAGTATTTTCTTGTTAACCTTGAAAATTCATATGCAAAATCTTTACGTATAGGATTCGACGTAAGCTATTGTATGTTATATCATTTCTTCATGCATAAACGCTGTTTCTGTTTAACTTTTTTCATGGAGCAGTTATTTATCTTTAGATCTAATGATTCATTTTTATTATTTAAAACAGTTGACCAAAAGATTTAGAACTTATCCATGTTCCATGAAAAAATGAAAATAGAAATAGATGAAAGAATGAGAGCGGGAAAATAGAAAATTTGGACAACTTGAGACCGTTAAGTTGATATCTGAATAAATGTTATAGTTTTGCCAAATCATAATACTCCATAGTTCATAGAAATGAAAAAACTTTTCTGTAGAGATAGATGTAGAGTGTAGAGTGATACCAATATGTTTATTGTCAATTGGATAAATACTGGCCTAAAAGGATAATTGACTAATGTCTACTACTGTGTTGTCCCTGTGTGATAATGCCGGAATAATTAATATTCTATATGTTGACCATCATTTGACTAATCCGCGGATTAGTCAAATGTCAAATGGTCAATAATTATTCAATAATTATTATGTATGAGAGCTCAACTGTACCCCCGCCGCCATCCATGTTGACGCCACCTGCTCACCTGCTGTGGTCCGGCCCGATTAAATGATCAACAACCAGCAGGGAATCGCACAACCGATTACTATATTCCATATTGTATAGTATTGTATTAAAATTAAGTATTTAAAGGATTTTTATCAATGCATAATAATCCTAAAAGCTCTTAATTTGGGCATTATTTGCACATTTAATTTTAATTTTTTTTAGTTTTTGAACTATTTATTGGTTCATTTTCATTCATTCAATATCATAGATATAGTAGAATTTGCAGTTAGAAGCATATATTTAATTGTATGTTAGTTTGATATAAATATAAAAAGTGATATATTTGTTATAATTGATTAATCTCATCAACCTATAGATTATATTATATTTTTGTTATCATAATATCATAATTACTGTAGTTTTTAACATATGAGTTGTATCAATTGAGCATATATATGGTTATATTCATTTGGTTCGGAAAGCCCTCGAAGGGGCTTGGACAGTAGATTGGTATTGTTATGTTTAATTTTTTTAAAGCGGTTTCGTATTAAATTCATTAATAGCGAAGCGAAATATCTATTATTATACCCTCATACAGGGACTTTCAAAATATTGAATTTAGGCCGCCATGGATTACGCTTTAAGAATTTATTCATTTTATCGTAAATTACTTGTTCGTCAGAGTATAAAGTTCTAACCATTTATGATGAAATATAAATGACAAATAAGGTTTGAAAGTAATTTCAAATTTGATGTATATGCATTTTATGGTGCTGCAGAACAAGCATCAAAATCTCGATCAATTTTCGTACTTATTAGATTGTCATTAATAATAGAAGCTTATTTTTCGAGCAATTTATCTTACTCCGTGTTCATGATTCAGCGGCTCAAATTTAACATTTAGCGAAACGGCAGATGGGTAATTCAAGATTATTTGAGAAGAAGAATTTATTAATGGTTTTTCTAGCATAACACAGATCAAGCAATTAAACTCCACCACCAATTTTAACAGTGCGTTGACGTGCTTGAGCAACTTGTTTCTTAGATAATTTTGGTGCTTTTTCATCAACTTCCTTAACAATTTCCTCATTTTTCTCTTCTGCGATCAACTCAACATGTGCAGGACTTGACATATATGCTGAAAGAAAACAAAAATCATTTTAGAAGCAAGATACTAGAACAAACTATGCAAGACTAACCGTTGATACGACCATGGGCACGATAAGTTCTTCTTCGCATTTTTGGTGCTTGGTTACAGTTGACGTGAGTGATAGTAACTTTGTCTAATTCCAAGCCTTTGGTCTAAATATTCCCAAACAAATTTGAACCATATATATTAGCTATATTAAATTTGAAAAATAATTTGCATAAAAACGAAGTACCTCAGCATTAGATTCAATATTTCGCAACAAATCCAAAAATGTTTTGGTTGCTTTTTGTGGCCAAGCGACTTTATCACCACAAGCTTTATACTTCTTTCCTGCGGAGTGTCTTCCGATACCTCCAGTGTACTTGGTAATAGGAATAGCTTCCTTATAAACTAAAACATTTTCAAGATAAGACTTAGCTTTGGAAATTTTCAATCCCTTGATGGCGTTGCCAATTTCTCGGCAATGCTTGAAGTGAATTCGAAGGTGGGTGCCTCTAGCCTTCGCAGCTATAATTTAAATATAATAGATTTTAAACAAAAGAGTCCAGTATTGATTTATTTAACTCATCGTACCTTTTACGCCGTTGCTTGGTTCTTTGCTGTATATTGTGCAAAAGTAGTAATAAATTTTAATGTTAAAATCAAAATTAAAATAGACTCAGTACGTAAAGAATGAATACTTACCTGTATCGGACCATTTAACAACTTCTTCTGTATTAAATATTATAAAATTCAATTAGAGCATATTTATTACAGAATCAACAAAGCCCCCCATTACCACAAAACCATCTACTTGCAAAAAAGGGGTGGTCAAACAGTCAAAGCTCAAACTAACAGTTTGTGCAATAGTGGTATTGACATATCAAATGTATGGCATAATCTCTTTAAGTTTTAATATAATTATTGTTATAAAATAATTTATTTACTTTTCCAGCAGGCCGGGCCCTACACAAACTATCACCGGTACACAACTTTCCACTTTCCAGACAACAATCACTTATTAGTTAGAGTTCATATTTCTTCTCCATTTGAGTATTACAGTATTTCCTTACAAAAATACGAAAACATGCCATACCAAATGCTTCCTCCGTTGATCATTATTTGTGGAGCGTTCACTACTACAGGATATCTTCTAAATTTGGTCGATCGACTGGCAACTGGAAGGGTAACTTTTACAATGCATTTATAAATTGAATATATTTAAGAAAAATTATTATTAATATTTATATTCACAGTAATATTATAATTATATTTTGGTGGTGAATTTTGCTCAATATTCTTTCTAAAAATAAACTACGGTAATATCAATTAACTTTTTATACACTGAAACTGATCTCATTTTAGAATAGAAGAGTTCAAATAACTGATTATGAATTTAATTTGGATAAAAGAGATAAGAAACAGAAGGAAAATTTACTCGCAAGATTGAAAATTATTGAAGACGCGAAAAAGTTAGACTCACTGCACAAGTCATGAGTATTGAACATTTTCTAATCAAATATATATCAATAATTGAAGATAATATAAATGACATCAGTTATATTTTTAATCAATAAATATCAGTGTATAGTGGAAATGTAACCAAATTCTATCATCATGTCTGATAAGAAATAAACATTATTTTAAGTAAATTAGTAATTAGTTGAATCCCGCATTGTTTCTTTTTCAAATATGAACTAAATTATACTTTGCTGTAATAGCTGTCAATGATTTGAAGAATTGAATGGTGATATTATATACTAGACAGCTGTCGTACAAATCAAAACATACGAAGCGAAGGTAATGCTAAACGACTACAATGACCATTTAGGCATTGTCTGAAATTTATGTTATGTCAAATATGAAATATCCTCGCATTATCACCTTTATGAACATCGGCATACTATTAGAATATTTACTAATTACCAAATGTCACACTAAACAAGTTAAATATCCAAAGTATGAAAAAGCGACAGGGATAATTAATCTATACTATAGATAAATTAAATAATTAAAATAGAGTTTCTACCAATTAATTCAGCAAGTCACATTGCACTCGTAATCTAATAATAATGTACGCTTGTGGCGTTTCAGTGATGAAAATGGTTTGATGGACTATTAATACGTTTAGTGTGCTTGTGTGACATTTTTTTAAACTTAAAGAAGAGATTCTCCTTCATTATTATGATGTTTAAACATATGGTTGTTTAAACTAATAAATTGCATATGGTTGATATAATGGTTATCCTGATACAAAATATGTCTAAGCTAGAAAAGAAATCAATTGTCCTTTCTGTAAAAGGTATCCAAACAGGTGTTCATATTTTTTCTTTCTTTTTAAACAGGTGTCCACATATTTCTTCACCGTATATTTCTCTATTATCTTACACCTCCATAAATAATAAATGATGGAATAGTTATAGATTTGGTATCCATAATTACTATAAATTCAAATCAATTGTCTGGTATAAATTAAGAAACTTACACCAATATTAAGAAACTTTTTGAAATAAAAATTAAACAATACCTTAAATTTTTTTCTTAGTCTAACGTTTCCATCCTGACAATTGATCATCGATCTGATTTTTGAAGTAACTGTTTCCATTTGAGTTGTATTAATTGAATTAGATAAAGGGTTATATATTCAATTAGAAAGCCCTTGAAGAGGCTTGTAATAAGATTAGTATAGTTAATATTAATTTTATCATAATAATTAGCGGTTTCATGTTTTAATTTTCTTCAGCCATTTCGTTTTGTATACCCATGCACCCATGCGCACCAAAATCTCGGCCAATTCTCCCACATATTGCATATAAATAAATTATTCTTAATGAAGTAATTTCCTCATGCAAATATAATATTTTATATAAAAAATATAATATAATAATATATAATATAATATATGAACAGTAAGAAAATGCTTGTTTTTTGTGTGAATTACTTAACCCAGTTTTCACAATTCAGCACATGAAATTATAATGTTATTATTATTATGTATTTTGTTAAATAAATAGTAAAACAAGTGTGAATGACTTACATCATTACAAGAAGAGGTCAATTTAAATGATGATGTATATGAAGTTACAAATAAAATCGACGCATTAGTTAGTTAATGCCATGATTCTTTTGTAATTGTTATTAAAATCTTTATGACGTGAAAAAACGAAGAAAGCTCCATTACTTGTTGTATTATGGTGCATATAAACCAATTAAAAAATGTCAAATGATTTTATTATTATATTATTATTATTTTTATTAATATTATAATTCATAATATTATTATTGGAATTGAGGCTATTATTCGATGAAAAATAATTTTCAACAACAGTTTCTAGTCGTTCATCTGAGTCATTATTATTATTCTCTGCGATCACAATAGGCGTGAATTTGATAACAATAAATTCTGCTGCACGAATTCATCCATTGATTTGTTATTATTATGACTCCCATCATCATCAGATGCCATGCATGCTTTATTATTATTATTATTATTATTGTTATTATTATTA
Organism: Epipyxis sp. PR26KG; assembly: GCA_015144975.1. NCBI lineage: Eukaryota > Chrysophyceae > Chromulinales > Dinobryaceae > Epipyxis > Epipyxis sp. PR26KG. The sequence continues at coordinate 796 of VKHH01005864.1, read as the reverse complement.
TTGTTATTATTATTATTATATTATTATTATTATTATTATTATTATTATTGTTATTATTATTATTGTTATTATTATTATTATTATCATTATTATTATTATTGTTATATTATTATTATTGTTATTATTGTTATTATTATTATTATTGCGTTTTTGATATAATACTCATTTGATTCAAAACCTTCAGATTTAGTGGATATTATCGTATAAAATGGGAAAAAAATTATGGCATAAAATATTCGAAAAAGGATTATTAATATAATAATATTACAACCATACTATGCTAGTTTCTCCATCTAACCAATACTATACTTATCAGATAGTAAGATATTACCTTATTTGATGGATTAATTCTTAACTTAATATATTTGATGAGAAGTTATAATGATGTCAGTTGGACATTATTATATGACATGATAAATCATTTTATATCATAATAATTATTATTATATCAATATTAATATCTTCCTCTGTCCCATAATAAGTTTCTGAATTCCATCCCAGTTCAAGTGGATTCTATTTTCAGTTGGATTCCAACCGTTTTCCAATGGATACCAATGTTTTTTAATTGGATTAAGTGGATAAAATGTTCTTAATTTCTTGATTGGTATGAAGGCATGGACTGATTTGATTGATTCCATGCTGATAGTAACACTTAGTTTCATATTGAATTACCATTAAAATCCAATTAAAAAACATTAGACCCCCCCTGCCACTGTATAAAGATGCTATAATAGAAGTTTCGTTTATAATGACCCCTTAAATTGAAACCCCCTTAAATTAAATAAATATAACTATA
>VKHH01005863.1:0-70681 GCA_015144975.1 Epipyxis sp. PR26KG | reverse complement strand
TTCAAGCACATCTTTGTACTCTACTGGTACTGTCTTTTTAACGTGTACATTCATTTAAATCATCCCCTTTCAGGTTGTGTAAATAAATTTTCTTTCAATAACCAAAACCCTTCGCTCTTGCTATGTTTCCAAAGCTTTCATCACTACTATGGTTTTGTCCGACTTCTGCGGCTCAAAAGTATCTCTTTTGACTCCTTCCGCAGAGCTCCCAAGTTCTCTACTAAAGCCTATTCTAAGTTCGTGTCACCTGTATACCGGCGGGCGCGTAACCAGTAACCAGCTTGCCGTTACGCTCTTCCTAACAACCTTTGCACGTTGTAGTTTTGCCCAGCAACTTTTGCGATTTCGATATTTCATCAGTGATTCATTTACATTCACCTTCTTAGAATTTACCTGACCGTTTGTCGGCCTTTTCCCCCACCGTTAACCACAATCAATTCACATATCATGCAGCGGGAGGCGGTTTGACAACGCCCTCTGGAAGGAGTTGCCGATGGTCCAAAGTAGGTTAGCACTCCTACTTTTCCATCATCTTTAGTACAGCATAATAAAGAACGTCATTCTATATTTTCATGGCACAAGCAAAGGCGCAAAGTTTTTTGTTTTTGAGGCGCTAAAGGGACTCAGCTTTGCTGAGTCTGTTCAAGACGCAAAGTACTTGGTTCTCCGCGGTAACCCCAAAGCAGAAAGGCCCGTTCTGTTTTACAATGCCTTTCGCTTCGGGATTACAAAAAAGTATCGTTCTCTCTGCTAAAAAAGCTTCCCGATAAAAAAACAAAAAAATTTCCCCTTTTGACGAGGCCGCGTATCAATATTATTTTACATTGGCAGCGTTACCCATTTTACCCTATGTTAAATCGTCTACGGATTTTTGTGCTCGCGCTACTATTGCAATTACCTTGCTTAGCACAAATCTATCCCGTTGGTATTGTTACTTCCCAAAAAAATGCGGCCTCTCTTTTTCTCGATGAATTTGCGCATCCCTTTAAACCGGTTGTGAGTGTATCGCTCTTGCTGCGGGACTTCGCCACCATCAACACCACTTGTAAATTGCGTATGACGCTGAGCGGACCGGGAGGAATAAAATTACAAACACATTTTAGAAACGGACAAGCTCCTGTTTTGCAGTTAACAGCGGGTCAAGCATTTATAGTTGAAGGCAACGACTTGGCCTGGTATGTGGATGCACAACATTTAGATTTTACGAATCTAAATAAAACACAATTTGAAACTTCTAAACGATTGCCCGAAGGTGCTTATACCATCTCCTTTGAAGTACTCGATTACGAAACCGATTTAGCGCTTTCGCTTCCCGCCACCACCGCCTTGTATTTGGCGCTGTCTGATCCGCCTCACATTGTTTCTCCTGCCTGCGGGTCGGTGATTGAAAACACGGTTTTGCAAAACATCTTTTTTAATTGGCAAGTGGCCAATCCTTCTGCCATCACCAATTTTTCTGAACTGCGTTACAAGATTTTGCTTTACGAAGTCAATAATGATTGGAGCAATCCCAACAACGCCATCGTCAATAACCAAGCTTTGTTGATTTGGGAATCTCAAGCCATTACCGCCAACTCTTTTCTTTATTCGATGGCTGAACCGCCCTTGCAACGTGGTAAACGCTATGTGTACACCATTACTGCTTCTACCATTGATGGCAGAGCGCGTTTTAAAAATCAAGGCACGAGTAGTCCATGTCATTTTCATTTTGGTTATTACGAAGGTGATACCATTCGTGTTATAAAACCTACGGACCAATTTCAATTTGCATTAAGTACACCTTCTGAATTTAAATGGTTAAAACCTGCGCATGCTTTGTCCAACCAACTTGTGCAATACACCTTGCGTTTGGCGGTGATACAAGCGGGACAAACGCCGGCCACAGCCTTGGCCAATAACACGCCCTTTTATTTACAAACGTACTTGCCGGTTGTAGATGTCAACATCATTAAAACTATTCCCCCTGCTTTTTGGATGTACATTCAACGCATGGGTCGCTATGCCTGGCAGATAGTAGCACGCAGCGGGAACCAAGAAGTGGCGCGCTCTCCGGCCATGGAATTTACGGGACCGCCTGCCATTGAAAGTTTTATTGCCGGTGGATTTTTAATGACTGTGACCAAACTCAACAGCTTTGATACGGTTACAAAAATTGCAAGTGGAAAATGCAAAACACTTTTAAATCCATACTTCGCGCAGCAAAGCGAATTTAACTTTAACAACATCACCCTTACTTCAGTTGGCAATAACGAATGGGCTTTGGTGAATGGTAGTATTAATGATAAAGTAAGTGCAGGTATTTTCACACTGCAAGCACAAGACAGCACGGGTAATGGTGATGCGGACTTTAGACCGGATTCGGTTTATGTAAATACAAGTGGACTAAAATTAGCCGGCACACTCCATTGGTATTTGCCGTATGCAAGTTTAGAAAATAATCGCGCTTGTATCAGTACCAACCGCACCCGCATGGCATTAAGCAATGGCAGTTTTTATTTGAGCACACCTAATGCAGCTTATCTGCAAAAAGAATACCGTTGCGAATTGGCAGAACCTTATGGCTTTGCGTTGCGCTTTTCAAAAACATCTTGCATTACTGTCTACCAAAATAAATATTATCTCACGCTCAAAGGTTTTGTGCAATTACCATCTAAAGTAACGACTGCATCCGGAACGCCCTGTAACATTGCCTTTCAGGACCTTGCCACATTAACTTACACACAAGTACCTTACAATACCAATTCAGAACATATCCGTTTACAAGCCAACACACAACTCGATTTAAAACCCCTCAGTTATATTATTGATTTATCGGATGCTAAAAATCCCCCTGAATTTGGCACAAGTAATTGGAAAGGCCTTTACTTCACCAAAGCGGCTTTAGAATTTGGACAATTGCCCGATGCCGGAAAACAAATGCAGTTGCCGCAAATAAGCGCACTGCAATTTACAAATACAGCAACGGATGCAAACATCGCGCATGTGAGCACTAACGGTTTACACTTGCGCACGGGTGTAAATTTTTCAGCGAGTGATTCTTTGCGCTTTAATAATTTTGTCGCGAAAAATGCACGCTTTGTTATTTCAAGTACCGGCTCTGTGCTTGATTCAGCCTGCCTCAGGGGCGTAATACAAATTCCTTTTATTGATACCCTGCAAACTTTTCCCTTTCAATTAAATTTAACCGAGCTAGGATTTACCGAAGGTTATCTCAGCAAAGGTTTGGCCAATCACAGTTTTACATTTAATGCCAACGGTGGTAACGAACAAAAAATTTACATCCACATAAAACGTGCTTTATTTTCTGCGCACGATCGTTTGGTGTTGGATGTGGAACTGCAATGGCCGCACTTCGATTTAAATTTACAGGAGGTGCAAGGCCTTACTGTTTGGGGCAATGGCAATCTTGGCATCACGGTGCCCAACGGCAAATCCCCCATCACCTACCAATGCAAAGCCAAGGCCGGTAACTATGCCATTACGGTGGATTATTTAGGTTGCGGTAGAAACGGCAATGCCTACGCCATTGGTGCGAGTGCAAAAATTGTGTTTGATGAAGAGTTTAGTGGGGAGAATGGTCCGCCTGTAATTAACGCATACAGCATTTGTAAAAATCCTCTATTAAGCGGTACGGTCACAACAGCCGCAGTAGCAGTGCCTTCGGGAAGCACCGGTGCGTCAGCTTCTAGTTATGTGAGTTCCACTTCATCGTACACAACTGCCCTTACTGCCAACATGAGTACTGCGCTTAGCGCATTAGGTGTGCAAGCCGGCGATACAACACAAAATCAATTATCACTGCAAGCGCAAAACGCCACTCCTAAACCAATTTTAAATGCAGCGGTAATGTTGCAATTGCAGGAAGTAATTAATCTTATATATCGCCTTAAACCTTTCATAAACACAGATGCCATTAGTGATAAAGATTGGCGCACACTCGATCGTTTAAAAACTGCACTGGAATCGGATGTGGTGCAAAAAGCGCAGGTAATGAACGCCAAAGAATTGTTGAACTACATGCTCAACAAAGTGGTAGATGCCTTGGTGGGAAAAATGAATTACTCCATTCAAAATCTCTCCGACAAAGGCATGTACAAGGTGCGCAAGGGAATCAATGACCTCACCGCAAAACCTGTGAACGATAAAATAGATTTTGCTTTGGGCAGTATGCAAGCAAAATTAACCCAACGTATTTTGCCCTTGGTAGATGAATCACAACAAACCCTGGTTGAAAATGCCTTGAAGACGGTGTTCTCAAATTTAAAAACGGGACTAAAATCATCGGTCTCCAATTCTGTAGAAGATAATTTAATTGCACCAATCTACAATTTTGTGCAAGTAGGCATCACCTCAAAAGTAAAACGTTTCACTGAAGCAGAAGTCCGTAAGGCCGCCCAAGAGCTCATTAGCAAAGGGGCGCAGGCCGACATCAATTTAAATAGTTTTGTAAAAAATGCAGATACACTTTTAATTAGTGTAACCGATACCATTAAGGACGCCATTCTCTCTATCAACGGACAAACTTTTGTGCGCACTGCCGAGTCATTGGTAGAGGATGCTATATTTGGCATTGATTGGAATAAAATTTCCACCAACATTTTAAACGAACTCATTAAGAAAGGTGCCACACAAGCCATTGCCAATCAAGTGTCGCAGTTGTTCGGACAAAGTGCCGGTCCTTATGCCTCGGCCATTTTAAATACCGTACAATTTGATTTTAATAATTTGGGCAGCAAACTTAAGAACGGTCAGTTTGATAAGATTGTAAAATTTGATCCCACCAATATTTACATGGTGACCCCTGCTGCTGATATTCGCGGCAGTTTAAAATTTACAAAAAACGATTCGGTATTTGGAGATTGCTGGAAGGCCGATGTATTCGTGCGTTTGAAGGCACCAAAAAAAGACAATCCCATTGAATGTACTGCCGCTTTCCTCACGGGAAAAACAGGTAACAATGCAGGCGCCTATAATTATTGGTATGCCAAAATGGGCGTCACCGGTTTTAATGTGGCCCTTACACCGGCGCCTGTTATTTGGGACGGTGTAGAAGGTTTTGTGTACAGCCACATGAAAAAAACATCTGCAACACTTGTAGTGCCCGACAACACCAACAAATTTGGCTTGGGTTGTAAATTTTATTTTTTCGATCAAGCCACTTCAGGCAAAACATACTTGTTTGATTTAGGTGCAGAGGCACAATTTGAACAAGGCGGCTTTTCAATTCAGTTATTAGGAAACGCCAGCGCCTTTAACAGTAGCAAGATTGGTAATAAATATCGTGGGCCGGGTTTTGTGACCGGCAGTGGTAATCTCGGTTATTTTAAAACACCCGAGTGCAGCAAAATTGCCGGCAACTTTACTGTTAAACTAAATACCGAACCTATTATTTGTGCCGGCGGTGCCATGGGCTTGGATTTAAAGAGTCCACAAGACTGGCGTGTATGGCTGGGTACAGAGCAGCAGCCCTTTGGTGTAAAAATTTTATGCAAAGATTTTTTAAGCAACACCGCACAATTTGAAGCCAGTCAAAAAGGATTTAGTGCTGCCTTAAATATGAATGTAAACATTGCCGCGCGCACACCTTGGATAGAAACCACATCCATAAAATTTAGAGCCATGGCCAATTTACAAGCAGGTTATGCCGTAAAAACCGCGGTGGTGTGGGAACCCAGCTTTGCCTTACAAGAAGCCTCCTTAGCTGTTTGGCTTACTGCCGCCATTGGTGCCGAATACCAAACCGCCGCAGGCAGCAGCAGCATTACCTTGGCAGGCGTTGCCATGAGTGGTCAATTGTCGTATAAGAGTCAACCCGAAGCCGAGCTCCACGGCAGTTTAGCCGGCGCCATTACCTTGGTAGGTTACAATTTAAATTTTACAGCTCCGGTAAATTACAGTTTAAGCAAACAACAAATTATTAATTAAGATGAGGAGATTGTTTTTTTTAGTTTTTGTACTGAGCTGCGCGTCCTTGCTACAGGCCCAAAAGGACGATAGTAAGGTAAGAGATAAGGCTATAGAGAATACAGCGACGGTATTGTTTGATACGAAGACTGGAGAGCTGCGCAATAACACAAAAAAGTTTGAAGATCAAACCAGTGTAAAATTACATTACAAAGTTGATGAGCAATCGCTCGATCAATTGGGTGGTTTAAGCGAGTATCTTTTCAAAATTTTTCAGAGCATTACTGCGCCAGTAAACATGAATGCGCGCACGGTTACCGGCGAGTTTTCAACAGTGAATGGCACTAGCCTTACCGATACTATGCACTATTCAACGCTGATAAGTCAGGACCTGCAGCGCTGTTTGGTGCCAATGGAAGAGGTTGAAAAAGTTGATGAGTATGCGAATAAGATATTTAGAGAATCTCAAAAAGTAGGCAACAATTACAATTCGTTTCCAGACCAATTAGAGCCTGTTATGTCAGGCACAACTTGGCAATATTATAATGTAATAAAGAAGAATTTCAATACTTGCGAAAACGACACCTCGGTAACCAATGGCTATGGAAGACATGTAGAGCATACCAAAACAATAAGATATGCGGAATGGAATAATGATGTTTTAGAATTAAGCACCAAGGTTCTTGAACTGGAAGATACGCAAGTTTCAAATGCAGTTACAACTGCAACAATTGCAGCACTAACACCCGAACAGAAACATGTTGCTTGTCTTAATAATGCACTCAGCGAATGTTCACTTAAAGACCTGAACGAACAAGGAGAAATCCTTTATAGACATACAGGTCAACATTTATACTATGTAACTGCCAATGTAGAGTACTTTATTCCAAGTGATTCACTGCAATTGTTTGCCAACCAAGTTGCCGAACGTCTGTTTCAATTTGATGCATCGGCAAAATACATTGTTGCTATCTGGTTGCAAATGCATGATGCTAGTGATGGGAAGTACAAAAGTTCGTTACAGTTAGCACAAAATGGAAGTTATCTTACTAAAGGTGATATCTCTTCAGTTGAAAACACATTTTATACCAAGTATAGAGACGGCGCTTATCATATCTACAATGCCCTGTATGCGAGTTTGCCAAAACCCCTCATCATTGCCTATCAAGTATTAAAGGCAAATGGTTTAGCAAGTACGGTTTATTTTAAAAAGGCATCGGCAGTAAAAGGACTCTCTCGCATATACATCAATGTTTTAAAGCATGACCGTTTACTGCATAAAATAAATCAATTAGAAGAAGACATTGCAATTGCCACTGCTGCGGCAGCAGATTGTAAACCCTGTTACGAGGCCGTACTAAAAAAATCAAAACTACGCGAGGAAAAAAGAAATCTATTAGCCGAAGCTAATATTAGCTCAGATCTCACTGAAGCAAAAGTAAAGTTTAAAGAAAGTTATCTTATTAATCATGAGCGCGCAGCTTGGGCCTTAGACCAGTGGAAGAAAAAAGAATTTGCCCTTGTATTTCATACCAGCATTACTGAAAGCGTAAGCAACTACTGGGATGGCGAGAAAGGCTACACCGCCGGTACTTGCGACAAAGAGGTAGATGTAATGATGGATGTACTGGCGGCCTCCTCTATTTTACTTAGTCCGGTTGACTTAGATTTTATACCCGATGCCTTAACAGTAGCCTATTGTATTGCCAAAGACGATTATGTAGAGGCCTCCAAAAACGGCATCTTTTTATTTATTCCCGGCAATGTGTATGCGGTTAAACGTTTACTCAAAGACCCTGCAGAAATAATAGATGCGGTAAATCACGGTGCCAAATTAATTTCAGAAGGCGGTGCCTTAAAGGCGATAGATGCGGAGCAGGAGTTGGTGATGAATTCGTATCGAATTGCGGGGGATAAGGCGCCGGGGATGCCGGCCAATATTGTAAAAGACATTCCTTCAGCACGTGCTTTAATTACCAAGGAGTACGCAGAAATGCACCAAGGAGTTGATGAACTGCCGGTAGAAAAACGAATTGAGTTCATTAATAAGTTTCTTGACGACCCTTCTTTTAAGCAAAAGTGTTTGGCGGATGTGGAGGAGGTTTGGAAGTGGGCGGGTCTGCCTCCCAGTTACGTACAAAAACGAACAAAATTTTGGCAGGAATGGAAGGACGAGTGTTTTCCTGGAGAAGATTGGGGTAGGACGAAATTTGAAACTGATGGTATTAAGATTAATGATATCAAAGACACGGACAAAGAAATTCTAGAAGAGATGGCGAAATTCTATTCTAACGCTAAAGATGCTGAAAAATTCCTGCCTGCATTAATCTTGTCGGGTTCAACCAAGCCAATTGAACTTGAAGCTAAAAAAGGAGCGATATACTACAAGATTGTTGCCAAAGGTGGAAATATTAGCTCACCATCTCCATACTATTTAAATGAAGCGACCTACAAATGGATAAAAGAAAACCCTGATCAACTTGAAAATAAACTAGGTTTACCTTTAAGCAGTGTAAGTGCGGAATATGACGTTTTTACAATTACTTCACAAGTAGAAAATAATAAGTACTTTCAATCCAATATAGCACCAACCGAACAAGTAAATTTGAACAATAATAAAATTAAGTATGAGACGAGCGGAGGTCAAACTCAGACTCTAATAATCAATAATTCTGATGCGGATTTTTGGGAAAAATCACTTGCACCGATTGAAACAATCACACCTAAAGTTCTGCCAAAATCAAAAAATAAATTATGACACAAGAAATTATCAAGAAGATAAAGCAGTTCAATGAGGTAAATGATATTCACCAGTATAGATTAATACTAGATGCTTCCAAATTATTCATAGAACATTTTCCGGAAGGTGTCCAGTCCACAGAAGATTTAGATTTAGGGATAGAATTAGTTCGCGAACTTGTAAGTCTCGGATATATAAGCACCTATAAACAATATGAAGGCGATTTTGATTTGCATAAAGAAATCCGACATAAAAAATTAAAAGTTTTTAAACTCTGTATTCCTGAATCCCACAAAAAATTGAGAGGTCTCACAGAGTTATTAGTTGGCATGAAGGAAAATTCTGTTGGTTAAGCAATTGAAAGGGGGGCTTAAAAATTCATAAACACTCACCAGTCCCACCCCCGTCACCCTTGTCCTACCATACCACCACACGAGCCCTACCCTTAAAAACCCAAGCCATTAAAAAGCCACATACCCTGCAGCACAGGCCCCACAGCCCTTTAAACTAATTTGCAAATACAGCCGCTTTTTGTAATTTTAGTGGAACGCTTCTATTAGAAGCGGCTTTTGTAGCAGAAGGCGGTCTGCGCGAAAGAATGATGAGAGCTAGGCTTCAAGAAAAAAACAAAAATCAGAGTTAGTTTTATGTAACTGTGTTTAGTGGGATAATGAGAACTTTCGGGTTGGCTGTGCTAGCGCAATGGGGCCACATTAAACATTAGCACATTGGGGCAACATTAAGCACTAGCACATAAGGTTAGTTTTATATAACTGTGTTTAGTGGGACATTGATGACTTTCGGGACTAATGAGGTTGCGAACCAGGACATACTTCAAAATTCAACGTTTATCTTCCCCAATTTTTAATTTTTAATTTTTAATTTCACTACCAGCCCCCATTCAACATTTGCAACAGCACTTGGCGCCGATGAGGCCACGAATCGGTGCTTAGTGCTGTGCTCCCGAACGCTTTCGGGACCGATTGCAGGAGAAGTTGGCATGCAATCGGGGCATAATTCAACATTCACTATCCTTATACTATCCTTTCTCCAATTTTTAATTTTTAATTTCACTACCAGCCCCCATTCAACATTTGCAACAGCACTTGGCGCCGATGAGGCCACGAATCGGTGCTTAGTGCTGTGCTCCCGAACGCTTTCGGGACCGATTGCAGGAGAAGTTGGCATGCAATCGGGGCATAATTCAACATTCACTATCCTTATACTATCCTTTCTCCAATTTTTCATTTTTAATTTTTAATTTCACTACCAGCCCCCATTCAACATTTGCAACAGCACTTGGCGCCGATGAGGCCACGAATCGGTGCTTAGTGCTGTGCTCCCGAACGCTTTCGGGACCGATTGCAGGAGAAGTTGGCATGCAATCGGGGCATAATTCAACATTCACTATCCTTATACTATCCTTTCTCCAATTTTTCATTTTTAATTTTTAATTTCACTACCAGCCCCCATTCAACATTCATCATTCATCATTCAACATTAAACATGCTCCATCACTACTCCCTACAAACCCTCTGGACCGGCAACACCGGCCAAGGCACAGCCACTGTTCGTTCGTATTCACGTGCGCATACAGCAACTTTAGAAGGCAAACCACAATTACATTTAACAACCGACAACAAAGCGGTGGGTGAGGCCAATAAATTAAATCCCGAAGATTTGTTGGTGACTGCAACCGCCTCTTGTCATTTATTATCGTACCTATATGTCTGCGCTTTAGAAGGTATCGTCATCACTTCCTACGAAGATCATACCACCGGCATTATGATTGAACATGAAAGCGGCGGCGGACAATTTAAAGAAATTACATTACGTCCCAAATTCACCGTAGCCGAACCACACATGCGCGAACGCGCGCTGGCCTTGCATCACAAGGCACATGAAGTATGCTACATTGCCAACTCTTTAAATTTTGAAGTGAAATGTGAAGCGGAGGTGGTAGATTGAATCTAAACTCGAAACTCGGAACTCCTAAACCCGGAACTATTTGGCCAACAACACTTCCTTAGCAGTTTTAATTGCTACCGCATTGTATTTTTTCTCCATATAGCTCAATACTTTTTCAAGTACTTCTTTGCTTTGTGGATCTAGGGTATTGATTTCTTTTAAGAAAACTTCGTTGAGTGCTAATTCTTTGATGGCTTTAACTTGACGAGGCACCTCGCCAAAGGCAAGCTCTACGCGGCGTTCGGCATACAAAGCTTCAAATTGAGCGGCTTTATCGCCAATAATTAATTCGCATTTTGCAATTTCATTTTTGCGTAATTGTAAATTAATTTCGGCTTGGGTTTTTAAAGAATTGATATCGATATAGTGTACTGATTTTTGTGTCGCTACATCGGCGTGCACATTGGCCGGCATGGCCAAATCAATAATTACTTTTTTAGACGTACTGTTTTGATTAAGTGATGCGTAAATCTCCGGAGTGATCAAAGGTTCACCACTTGATGTACAAACTACCAATACATCAAAGCCTTCACTAAATGTTTTTAAAGCTTCCAGTGGATAGGCTTTACCTTGTAATACCGCTGCTAATTTTTCGGCCTTGTCTACACTGCGGTTAAATACAGTGAAATTGGCAAACTTATGCTTTTGAAAATAATTAGCGAGTACCGTATTTGTTTCACCGGCACCTACAAACAAAATTTTTGCTTCGTTTTTAATGCCCAAATCACGCAATTGGCGATAGGCCAAACTAGCTACAGATACAGGGTTTTTGGCGATATCGGTATGGGTATAAACGTCTTTAGCAGTTTCAATAGTTTGTTTGATCAACAAACGCAAAAAATCACCGGTTAATCCCAAATGATTACATACATCATATGCCTTGCGCACTTGCGTAATAATTTCACGTTCACCAACCACTAATGATTCAAGAGATGAAGCCACACGCAACAAATGTTCTACGCCGCTTTTACCTTCGTAAATTTCGGCTCCGGCTGCAATGCGCTCGAGTTCTTCGGGTGTAAGGTGATTGTTTAAAAACAAGGCAATGTCTTTTACCAATTTTACATTGGCATCGGAGTTTGACAAAAACAATAGTTCAATACGGTTACAGGTACACAAGAAAACCAATTCTTGAAAACCAAATTGAATCTTAAGTGCACCAAGATTTGTTTCTTGTTCTTCAGGACTCAAATGCAATTTGCCAACCAATTCAAGTGGCAATGTTTTGTGCGTAAATGCTATGACTTTGAAGCTTTCCAATCTATACCACAAAGATGGTACTTTGTGCTTTTTTAATTGTCATCACAGTGTCATGACAAAAAAAGCCCTGACATTTATCAGGGCTTTAAAGTGGTTTTTCCGCTTTATATGAACTTAATCATCTGTTGGTTCAGGTGCCAATGTTGGTTTTGCCTTTTTAGCTCTAATTAAATTAGGCCAAAGTACATTAATCAGTTCGCCGTGCACAGATACCATACTCTTGCTGATACCGTTTACGATATTTACGTTTTTTTCCGAATTGTTTTTCCAAGTACGTTTTACCTCTTCGTGCGAGCCATCATTCAACAAAATATAAAATTTGGTGATAAATCCTCCACGCACCTCGGCTTTGCCATTGTAGCAAGTAGCTTTTGAACCTTGACGAATGGTGATGATCACGTCTTCGTGCACCCCATCTTTTACAGGGTCTGCGCCGCGTTCTTCAAATTTTGCAGCCCATTTGTTATAGCAATTTAATTCAGGCGCTTTTTCTGTTTGAGCAGTGGCACCCAAACTAAGTGTAATTGCGGCAAGGAGAAGTAGTTTTTTCATAATTGTAGTAGAATCAAACCTACAAAAAAAAGGTTGATGTACAAAGTTCTGCGGGAATTTGGCTACAAAATGTAGCATTTTCCCTTTTATTGAGGCCGCCTGCGGGGCATTACGTACCTTGCACATCCCAATACAATTAAAACGATATACCCATGTCACTCATTAAAACTTACGGCTATGCCGTTCATGGCATCTCTGCCACCAAAGTTACCATTGAAGTTAGCATTACCGCCGGCATTAATTTTTTTCTGGTGGGTTTACCCGATAATGCTGTAAAAGAAAGTCAACACCGCATCAGCACTGCCTTGCGGGAATTTGATTTTAAACTGCCCGGAAAAGCCATTACCATTAATATGGCGCCGGCCGATATTCGTAAAGAAGGCTCGGCCTACGATCTACCAATTGCCATAGGCATTTTAGCGGCCAACAACCAATTATCTGATACGCTGCTCTGCGATTATGTCATCATGGGGGAACTTAGTCTCGACGGGCATTTGCGGCCCATTAAAGGTGTATTGCCTATTGCCATCCAAGCCAAAAAAGAAGGTTTTAAAGGTATGATTGTGCCCACCGAAAATGCCGCAGAAGCAGCTGTAGTAAAGGGTTTGGAGGTATACGCCGCCAACAACTTAAAAGAAGTGATTGATTTTTTTGAAGGTACCTCTTCCCTAGTGCCCACGCAGGTGGACCTCCAGCAGGCCTTTGCGCCCGATGTTGGACATCCTGAATTTGATTTTTCGGAAGTAAAAGGACAAGAAAATATAAAGCGCGCTTTAGAAATTGCTGCAGCAGGTGGACATAATGTGATTTTAATTGGTCCCCCGGGTGCCGGCAAAACCATGCTCAGCAAGCGATTGCCGGGTATTTTACCGCCACTTACTTTAGAGGAAGCTTTAGAAACCACCAAAATTCATAGTGTGGCCGGCAAAACGGGTAAACAACAAAGTGGTCTGGTAACAAAGCGTCCGTTTAGAAGTCCGCACCACACCATTAGCGATGTGACTTAGTCACGCGGCTAAGGCCCTTTTTGTTGTAAATATCTGACCAAGAGAGATTTAACTTTTTGTCGCCATTCTTTGCTAACGATTTGTAATAATTGATAGGTTCAACAAATGCATTCTTTACAAATGCTTCGCTTTCGTATGAAATTATCTTTCTATTTTTAATCATAGCAATCTCTTCAACTATCTTATTGCCAGCACTAAATATTATTTCTACCACGTGCATATTTTTTAGCGGTAACCATGAAATTATTATTCGCTTAATTTTCTTATTCACAAATTGTTGCTTCTCTATATCGGACCAATCGTTGAGTTTTTCTTCAACGTCCGCTGCATTAAAATCTTTCATAGTATTAATTTGTGAATTAATTAATAGTAGTTCACTTTGTTTAGAACCCAATATTTGTGTCAATTCATCTTTCTCAATTTTCAATGCTTGACTTCTTTCTTCGAACTCATCAATTGAAATTTTTGCTTTTTCGAAAAGTATTATAAGTTGACTCCGTCTGTTATCCAATAAATTAATATTAGCGCTTATTTTTTTTATATCTGATTCTAATAACGGTTTTCGAAGCTCAGAGTTACTATTACTAAATTCTTTTTTAAACATCTCCATTTGAAGTTTATTATCTGTTACAAGCTTAAATACAATATTATTTAATAGGTTAAGATTTATACTTCGTGTACCGCAGTTGAATGTTCTTTTTGAGCTACACATATAAGTTTTCTCATCAGCTTTCCATCTACCATAAAAATTATTTTCGCACTTTCTGCAAGTAATTAAACCCTTCAGTAAATAGAAATGTTTCTTTTTGTGATTTGAACTATAATTTTTATTTCGCTTTAAGTTTAACTGGACGTCTTCCCATAATTCTTTTTCAATGATAGCTGGGAAACTAAATATATGTCCTTTGTATCTTCGTTCGCCTTTGTAGATAGGATTTTTAAGCATGCAAAATATAGTACCTGCGCGCCAAACAAATTCCGAGTTGCTAACCTGTCTGATTTTGTTTGTGAATTTATTACGAACCTTGGTGCCATTCTGTAAAACCTTTTTGGCGCGGGTAGGATAACCCTGAGTGTTCATTTTTTTTGCGATTGTATTCGAGCCAATACCATTAAGCGACATCTCAAATATTTCTTTAACAACATTTGCTTCTTCAGGGTCGATTTGAAGTATACCATTTGAATCTTTATTGTACCCATATGGATGCATCGGGCCGCTCCATCGGCCCTTCTGTGCTGCTTCGAACATGCCACGCTTACTTCGCTTAACTCTTAATTTGTTTTCACGTTGGGAAAGCAATGCGGTTACATCGCTCATGAATTCTTGGTCATCATCATTAAAATTTAGAGATTGTGATGTGGTATGAACAATGATCTCATTTTCCTTAAATATTTTTTTAAGATAATCCATTGCTACAGGTGAACGTGATAGCCGGTCTAATTCAGTTATAAAAATATGTTTGATAACACCGTCGTCACATTGGTTAACCATGTCTTTTAATATCGGGCGATTATCAATCGTGTCATAGGCAGCCGACTTTCCGGCTTCAGTGTATAATTTAGGATCAAACCCTAATGAGTTAGCCCTCGCGATACCTGCTTTTTTTTGAGCCTCCAACGAATAACCGTGTTCAGTTTGCGCATCAGTGGATACACGGCAGTAAATATGTAAAATATGTTTTGTCATAGTAATGCTATATTAAAATTATTTTTATTGTGGAAATTAAAACCCTCAACCTAAGGTTGAGGGTTGTTTTATTTGTATTTAGATCTGGTCCGGATTTCACCGTTAATATTAAAATTTAAGGCAATTCATTTCTTTCAAAAAAATTGATTGAAGCGCCAGATACCGTTACCACACCTTTGAATCCTGCCTGGTAAGTTGAATTCTCTTTACGAAATTTTGACCATTCTCCGGTTAAACTACCCAAATTCTTTTCGGTAAAATTCGCCTTTGTTAGGGCATCTACAGACATTGACTTAAGCGTTGCCAAATTTGGCTTAATCCAAGCACCATTAGCATAAATTTCTACGCCTTCTTCTAACAAAAGTGAAAGAAGGGATTGATAATCAAATTTGTTAATTTGAAAATCAATTTCTTGCTCGATATTCTCGATTGCGGCACCAATCGTTATATGAATATTGGCGGTGTAAGGCTGCTCTTCATAGGCTTCAATTTGAAGTACCGCATACTTCCCTTCTCTAAATACAGGGGTTAATATTAAACCGTTATCGATAGCTGAACGAATCATTCGATGTGTGGTTTCGGCGTCAGGCAAAAAGGGATTTTCGTGTTCATCAAAAACTTCGATAAAATTTGATATGAACAAAATGTGTTGTGGGAGTGCTGCTGATGAGGGGGCTTCATCGTAAAATTCTTGTTCGCTTGACAATTCAATCATTTTGGTAAGTGGTTTACGTCCTATAACTGGATTTATTAAACCCTGTTTTTTTGAAAACTGAATATTGCCATATTTTTGTGTGATTCCTGAAAGTTTTAAATGTTGTTGATAGTCCTTCATAAAACCGATAAAATCATAAACCTTGAATTTTTCTAACGCTCTTTGTCTCCATGAAGCAGCACAATTTAGTGGTTCGTTTGAGAGGGCGTTAAGGTGTGATAAATTTGCTAAGGAGGATTCCTTAGCCAAACCTTTAAAAAGTTCATCCATCTTTGATGCTAATGCCTTAATTGATGCATTCTGCGGGTTTTGTTCATTCTGAAAATTTGGTTTTTGATCTGATGTTTGATTTGCTGTTTCCATGTTAAATTGTTTTTAGATTGTTTTTAAAAATTTAATTATGTACGAACAGCATCAAACGGTGTGCTTAATTTTTTCATGCCAAACTTAATTTGAAAACTATCATAAATGGAATTGTTAAATAAAAATCATTGCTAAAAAAATTTCAGAAGCTCGAATGGCGTTATTACTAGTTCGTTTCAGTTCCGTTGAGAGAAAATTAGTTGAAATAAAAAATTTTGAAATAAATATGTTAAAAATTAATGATGTCATGTTGACTGCATTATCGACTGACATTGACCTGACAGCTTGTCTATTATCAAACAATATGTTGTATTTCTAACGTAGCTTAAATGGAGTTTTATTAATTAAGGAGTAATATCCTTGTATTTTTGCGCTCTGAATTCTGCTTCTTTTTCAATCTGTTCTTTATTAGCGATGTATTGTGGAGTTGTATTACTTTTATTAATTTCTGAGATATAACGAATGCCGGTACCACGCTTCTGTGTTTTTTTAATTTCTAATAAATTACTAATGGCGGCGAAAAATTGCTTTTGAGAAGGTTCAATTTTTAATGATAGTGTATGAAGATGCGTATTAAGTTTGTCGAAAACTTCATTAGGTTTTAGGGGCTTTGATTTTAGATCCAAAGTCAAAAGGAATTCGACAATTACCTTGGCACGTTCAGATATTACTGCTTCTTTGCCTGATATTGGGCTGTCCAAAACACTTAATGTTAAATCAGTTTTTCTCTCCCAGTACATATACTTGTGGCCTGACTCAATAATTTCAAAGTTTACAGAGTCAAGTTCCTGCATTTTAAAAAAGCGTTCTGTCCAAGTTTTCCATTTTTTTGTCAATTGTATATTATTATTTGCTCTAGCCCATTCTTTCATTTCGGCATTATATTCTGAACGCTGATTTTTTTTCTTTAAAATATTGTGTTCATGAAATTTTGAAATTAACTCACCAGCTTGTTTAAAAGGCTCAAATGGCACTTCTTGTTTTTTCACGTTTTTAGCAGAATTTTTTAAAACCGGAAGTTCGACCACATTAAAATAATCTGCCAATTGGCCTTGCCATAAATTTCTATTCTTGTGATATAGCCAGTGTTTGTAATGTTCAACAATATCAAATTTGATTGCGTTAATGATAACATCATAACCATCCTTTTTAGTCATATCAACATATTTGAGTTGTCCTTCTAATGAGCTGAAACGATTAATATTATCGTCGCCTAATATGCTATCTCCTAAGTCTGTTAATTTGTTTACTAGACGCTGAATTTCTGATAATTTTTTTGCAAACTCAAAAGCACGATTAAAAATCCACTTACCGGGTTCGTAATTGGTTTCACCTAGTAGAAGTAAAATATCAGGGTTACATTTTCTTGGTCTTGCAGCCGCTTGCCTGATATTATCAATATCATAGTCCGACACAATATTAATTTGTTCAATATTTGTATTTAAAACATTATAACCTTCTGACAAATAACTTGTGGCAATGCTATGGGATGCAATTATACCTTCTGCTTGCATATAAAGTTGATGTTCGTTGAGTTTGGTATCACGATTGTACAATGAGCAAGCTATCCCACATCCTTCTAAATCCAATTTTATTTGAGCTCCGACATTTTTATCATTCAAAAAAGTTAAAGACGAGCTTGTCGATTTTATGGCATTTTTAACTTCTTCATGTACCGCGCCTTCAACTTTTTGAATTGATAGTTTTAATTTGATGCTATCATTTTTAATGCAACGGATATGAAAATAGTCTTCAGCTTCCGGTATAAGGGAGTCTGGAGTTGCAGTAATAAATATTTTAAACCCACATTTTATATTTGAAAGGGAATCGATTGCAACATCTCTGAATCCGTACTGCTTAACCAAATCATGACATTCATCGATTACAAGTGTGTGAATATTTCTAATTTGAAATGCACTGTCGTATGTAGTGCAATAGATATTGTGAAAAGTTTTATCTAATTCAAACAAAGTGACGGCCTTACTTTTTACTTTGCCTTTTTTTTGTGATTGTTTTTTACTCAGTTGTTTTTTAACTGTTGGTAATTTAGTGAAAGCGGTGTACGAATTGGCCTTACCGGCATAGTGCGCTTTAATTTCAAAAGTTGCATCGGAGTTCTCTTTAACAAATTGCTCAACCATGCCAGTGTATGGTAACGCAATAACAAAATTTTTATGAGGGTATTTAATTGCCATTTCTTTTATGTATGCAAACAACAATTTTGTTTTTCCAGAACCTGTTGGTGACTCCAATAAAATTTTTGGTTGCGTTTGAAACTCTTTTACAAGTTCATTTTTCACATTTGATAAAAATCCTGTAAAATGTAATTCCTTTTCGGGGGAATAAGTATAACCTAATTCCATCGTAATATAGTACAAAGAGTTAATAGTAATTTTTTTACCATCGAATTCCCTTATGATAGCATGCTTGGATTGTTTGTATAATTTTCGTAAAAAACTACTGTTTGATTCTCTTTTAATGTTGGCCCTTGTTAGGTTCAATTGGCTAAATATTTCATTAAATTCAGAATCTTTAGCAGTTGGCCAAATTTGAAAGAAAATTAATGACAGGCGGAATAGCTGAGGGTATTCAAGTCTTTTCTTTTCCACGAAGCAGAATTTTGCAAGACGTCTAAACATGTTTTCATCAACGTAATTTGGCGGCCTGTTTGGAAATAGAGAGTTGGAACCTAAGTTTTCGCCTTCACCGTACTCTTTTAAAATTTGATATAGGTTTATACTTGTTGTACTTGTCGGATTGAAAATAACATTTGGGTCATGATTAATGAACATTGGTTGTGTTAATGAAAGCATTGCTTGATCAACAGTGTATTTATAGTTTAATAAAGTTTGTTTATCTAAAGCATTTTGAAATAAGGAGAAAATTTCTTTTTCGTAAAGTGGAATTCTATCTGGGGGGCAATCAATCAGGTTAATAATAATATGTAAACCACAACCGCTGCTTGTTCGTTTGCAAAAGAAAAAGTTTCTTTGACCGCCGGAAAGTGTATCCAAAATTTGTTCAATATCATTATTGGTCTTTATTTTTTGCTCAGGTGTTAAGGCCTTTTTACTAACACCACTATCCTTCTCTACAATATCAATGTCAATACCAATGTATGTGCTGCGACTTACCAATGTATTTGAACGGCGAATTGTTTTGTAATCACCTTTAAATGTAAATAAGGGTTTTGCTTCTTTATTTTCAGGTAGAAGATAACGGTCACCGTTGTGGTCAATAAATTGATTAGTTTTTATAATTGCTATTAGTTCCTCCCACGATAAATAATATTTTATTTCGGGCTTTGTTAGACTCTCATTGAAACCCAAAGGGTAGTCCGGTGAATATTCTGTTTTCATTTTTAACTCAATCTTTTACACATATATTTTGTAATGTAAAGTTAAGTCGCAATAAAGTAGATTATTAAGTTTTTAATTTTTTAGAGAAATTTTTTTTTGAAATTTTACTAGGAATATTTACGTGAAAAATCTAATGTTTATGAGGGTTTCATAGAGAGTTAAAAATTTGACCTGAATATTATTTTCACAATCATTTTTATAAAAATAATTTATTGGGAAAATTTTCCGCCACGAAATCAGAATTGTATTGTAAATTATTTTTTAGGAAATCGTCTCAATTTTAAATTGAAGGGGTTGTTTTATTTTTGCCCGGCGGGGTGGTGTTTTAATTTAAAATAATTTTTGGGTTAGTTATAAGAGGTGTTATTTTGATTGTTATAAGTGAAAATAATTTTATAGATATGTACACTTTGTTTTTGTGTTGGTTACGATAAAAAGGTGTTTATAAAATGTTACACATTAATAAATTAATGTGAATCATTTGGTAACACTTTTTTGTGTTGTTAATTAAGTAAGTGTAAATAAAAGGGAGCTATAAAGTGTTACACAAGCTGGTGGGGGAGCTATAAAGTGTTACAATTGGGGTGAGTAATTTGTTACAATAAAATTGGTGAATAGTTATAGTTGTGGTGAATATTTTGAAGGTGGTGGGTTTAATTAAATCAACTCAAAAAGATTGGTGTTTTCATCTATTATGATTGATCCTTGTGGTAGACAAACAAAATCACTTTTTTCTAATTCAAAAATTTTAATTGGCTCGGAATACTTAAGAGGTATATTATGAATACATTGAACGTTTAATTGAAAAACTTGTTTCATTACTTTAGTAATAAGTGGATAATTTTTTACTTCTGACCTAGATGATGAATAAAAAATTGAAGTACTAAGTATAATGGGCAGTTGAAATTCAAATGCAATTTTAGCAATATCGGAAAACAAGGCCTCAACTTGATTTATTAAAACGTCACCACGCATTGTTTTAAAAATTAAATCTGAGAATGAGTCTATGAGTACATACTGGATTTTATTCTTGTTGGATTTAACATCTTGGAATAACATTTCTAAAAATTCGTCAGGAGAATTGTGATCAAGTGAAATTGCCAAAGTCATTTGATTTGAATCTAAAATGTTAGTTGACCTTAAACGTTGAAGTGAAATATATTTGGCGCCAATAAAATACTCAAGACCTATAAATGGACTATTTTTTATTGGGTCACGCTTTTTGTAATTGCTTACAATTGTTTCGATAAAATAGCTTGTAAGAATAAGCGGATTATCATGTGCAACTATGTATACTTTACCTACTTCTAAATCAACGGACATTTCAGGCAGGTGAACTAAATTGGGTTTGTTTATCATTAGTTGAATCTTTAATTATATACCTCCTTTATATGAAGGTAATTTTGTAAAAAAAAAACAACATGGAGTACATCCTATTACAAGGCATAAAACTTGACGATTTTCTTTATCAGATTGAAAAGACAATTGAAAAAAAAGTGAACGAAAAACTAGAATCCTTAAGGACTAACGACCCAATAAAGTATATGGACAGAAAGGAGGTAGCTAAATTTCTTAAAGTTAGTCTCGTAACCGTTAGTGCTTACACAAAAGAAGGCTTACTTACTTCATACCGAATAGGCAAATTAATTAGATACCGTTCGGATGAAGTTGAAGCTGCCTTAATTAAAAGGAAGTTTCGTTGGAAAGACCAATAAGTGAAAGCTTGTGGTGTAGATACTCAATCCTATTTTTAATGAGTTGAGACAGTTCGTATTGTTCTGCTTCCAATTTCTCATTCAACCACTGACTTAAAAAACATAGCTCCAATTCATCAGTAAAAGGAGCATTTGAAGACTTATTAATATACTTTACTTGTTTCACTTTGTCACAAATTAACTAAGATTCACTGAGAGGAAGCAATTAGCAAGGGTTTCAAGGAAATTGGTAAATTAGCTAAAACAGCTCGGGAGCCAAAAAAAAGTGGTACAAATAAAATACACTAAAATTTAGATACCGGGAGCAGTTAGAACCAATAGCTAATTTTGGCTAATTGTAGAACACTAAAATCAGTAGCTTTATATGAACCAGCGCATAAACAATAGAGTTTGCCTATTTACAAGGGTATCAACAGACAAACAAAACACAGATCGCCAAATACTTGAATTGAACGAATACTGTCGTAAGGAGGGCTATAATGTTGTTAAAACAATAGCTACAACCATTACCGGTACCAAAACACAAAAGGATAGACCAGACTTAAAAGAACTGCTATCCTTGGCCAAAACTAAAACCTTTGATAAGGTTATTGTAACCGAAATCAGTAGAATTGGACGTAATGCCAAAGATATTAGAAACACAGTAGATGAACTCCATTCAAGAAATATAGGCATCATATTTAAGAACCTTGGTATAGAAAGTTTAGACGAGAACGGTCAGGAAACCTTCGTTACAAATGTTATTATTTCCATCTATAGCGAGTTGGCATCCGAAGAACGCAAAATAATGGTTGAGCGCATAAAATCAGGCATTGCTTCTGCAAAAGCTAAAGGTAAAAAACTTGGGAGACCTGAAGGAAAAGAGAATAGAGATACACTTATAAAAAGGTATCCTCGCTTAGTAAAAGATTTACGTGCCGGAATTTCTTTACGACAAGGTATGAGATTGCATAACGTCAGTAAAGGAACCGTTATAAAAATAAAACGGAGTATGCAAAAATCTATCTAGTAAATCTTCAATTTCTAAGTGTACCTATAAATTTAATAAATGCTTCTTCTTTACCTTGACGTCTCATAAAATTCGGATGATAGGTTCGGAAACTCCATTTCGGTAATTGTGGGTGTATAAGCCTTGAGAGTTCGCGTTTTTCAAACCCATCTATTTGCTCAAACTTAAGTTGTTTAAATATATTGCCAAGTCGTGTGTCCATTGAGGGACCTGTAAAAAACAAACAAACAGTAGGTTCAATTATGTTTATCTCCTCAGCTAATACATCATCAACTGTTGAAATAGCGGCTTCAAATTCTCCAAACGCATGGCCTTCATTGAAATCAAATTTATTTAAGTTTGTCCATGCACACGAATATGGCTCATTTTCAAAAACTCTTTCAACTTTCCTAGTTACATTCCAAAAAGGTGAAGAGTAATATTTATGTCCGACGTTAAACTCTTCATACGCCACCATTTGCTGTTCCAAATTGTCTATGTGATAGTGCCATCCACCAGTCTCTTGCCCAATAATCAATAGTTTGATAGATTGTTTTGAGTATAGTGCATTAGGTGACATTAAAAATGGGCCCGCCATATCTTCGTTTGGATATTGTTCACGCACCCATTTAAAATCTTTATGTCTATTTTTGTATAGTTGAAGTAGTTGGACTCTAATCATTACATTTTAAATTGAAATTCGACTTTTGTTTGTAATACTAACATTAACTTAATGACTTTTAGAATTCATCATCAGAGGTAACAATGGTATCTGATGGGTCGACTTTATTGTTAACAATAAATTGAGCTCTTTCATACAATTCATCAAAAGTTAGTATGCTAGGATTAATTGTGTTCCTTCGATAGCTCTCGAAGCAACTTAACATACTCTCATCTTTTTTTAACTCTTCAATATTTCCAATTATAAGTATAGCTCTGGGCTCCACCGTATATATGTTTTTATGTTCAAGCGTTCTAATATTCTCCGGATTTTGAGAATGGATAGCCCAAGTCCTTGCATTTACTTGAATTTGTGAAATAGCAGCCAAAAGCTCAGAGCTTAAAAGCCAAACATCATTTCTTGGATTGATTACTTTCCTTGGGGTTCCATTTGTGTAAGAAAGTAGTTTTGTTACAGGTGTTTTAATCTCCACAAGAACTGTAAATTTAATTTCAGCGTTTGAATACATCAAAAAGTCACCTTTTTGACTTCCTTTTCCAGTATAATTTCTTCCACCATAGTCAGGCTGTCCGCTTAATGTATGTAAAAACTGATAATTTAGACCATATCCAAAAATCCAGTCGTTGTCAAAAAAGAACTTTTGCCAAAAACTTTCATCACTATTTTTTTTATCTAAATTTTCTTTAAAAATATTCAAAGCAACTGAGCGATTTGAGTGCAGTCTTGCAATGGACAACCTTGTGGCCAAATCAGGTTGATTGCATATTAATTCTTTCCAAACCTCTTCTCCATAATTTTCAGACAAGAGGCGTTCAATAATTACTTTTCTATCTTTACTTACGCGAATAATTTCGTCTGCATTCGCTACAGAAAATTCTTTCGTGCCGTACTGGACACCCTTCTGGTCCATTAAGGCATATAATTTGGTTAATTCCTCATAAATTCTACGAGTATTTTTACTATCAAGATTTAATTTAACACCTTCGCCACCTTTAAGGCTGCTCAAAGGAATAGCCTCAACATCCTCCCAGGTCTCTTTACCTTTCTTCCTTTGATGAACTATTGTTATCCCAACAGTTTCACCAGTTTCTTTTTTCTTGTCATTTAAATCTACAAATAGAACTTTCCTTGTCGATGTTGTTTCCTCGACAATTATTGGATCTACAAGTCTTGCAGAATTTGCTGATGTACTCGTTATTTTATAGTTGTCCATGAGTTTAATTCATATTTTGCAATCTCAACACTTGAAGTATTTTATTCTTGAACCAACTAGTCGCTACTAATTCTGAAGCTTTCAATTGAAATTTGCTAATTATCTCCTTATTAAAATGATCCTTCATGCTAAATGCTTTGAAAAATACTTCAATTTCGTTTGATTGTAAATAAGTGATTATATCATTTTCATTTGCTTTAACAAATAAATTCTCAGACTCTATCCTAAATTCTTGATAAGATTTTCGCGAAGCTTTATATATGGAAATTATATGATCCTTATTCTGATTTTTCTGAGCGATAATTTCTTTTGTGTAATTCTCAAGATTAAAATTATCTAAATTAAGTTCTGAAATATTTTCAGGATGGTATAAGTAGTTTTCGAAACAATAGTAATCAAGAATATGATAATTTGGGTACTTCTGCTTTATTTTTTCCACTTCAATGTCAGTAAGAAAATCTCTATCTCTTAATCCAAATCTATCTGGATTTGTCTTTATTTGAATGAAAACACTTGCACTATCTCTCTCAGGGTAAAACCTTACATTGTCTAAATGGAGTAATTTTAAAAATTCGGAATTACTATTTTCACAACAAACTAACTTTTCGTTTGATAATTTACTTCTTGTTACATCACTCGTTAATTCATACACATTTACTTCTTGCAAACTAAAATCACATCTAATTGTTTTAATATCCTTTAATTCATATCGTTTTAATAAATTAAAAGAATAGAATGTTGGTTGTTCAATGAATTTGCATTCAGAACAATTACATGGCACCATTTCTTCAACCTTTAGTTTATTGAAATCTCTATGAATGTCGTTCAGTGTTTTTCTAATTATTGCGAGAAATTCTTTTTTATTATCACCAGATAATTCAATAGAAATTTTATTTTCAAAATATTTTTCCTTTATAATTGCTTTTGTGTTCTCGTATTCTAACATTACTCCAGATCTCCAGTACTTATCGTGATATATTTCTTTATTCAATTTTACAATTAGGCGGGCAACAATACCTTTCGGCATAAACTTATAGTGTATTTCAAATTTGGTATTGTTAGGACCTGATTCCCAGTCATGCTCTATTTCATCTACAGGAAGTAATCTAGGAGCGAGAAATTCGCCATTCTCTAATTCAAAACATAAATCAAATTTTTTATTTTTCATCAGAGAAATCAATTCTCTTATTTTGTGTTTATGTTCTTCTGTGCACCAAATACGTTTAATATCTTCAAATGAAAATCTACCTTTTTGATCAATTACCTTTTTATCATCGAGTATTTTATAAACTCCACTGGTGATCCATTGGTGATTCAAAATTACTGTATCCTTTAAGTCAATATCATCTTTAAAATGCAAAATAACTCCTAAATCATGGAAATACTCACTTAAAAATAATGCGCTTTCAGCATTTCTGTAGTGCTTTTTACAAATTTCAAAGTATTCAGTTTCGCTGATATAATTAATTCCTTTTAGTTTTAGCTCTTCAATTTCTATGCGAATATCAACCCAAACCTTTGGTAAAGGATTCCCAATGTGAGGAAGCGCAGAAGCATATCGTAACAAATCTAATTTGAATTTTTCAAAATCTTCTCGATAATCTTCTTTTAAACTAATCTTATGAAATGCAATAATGTTACCAAAATTATCTTTGTATTCTTTTATTGGTAGGTCTTTTGTAGGTTGATCACATTTATTTAAAACCATCACAACCGGACTCTTATCTCCTAAAAGTTTGATAATGTTTAACCAGTAAAAAAAGTCATCATGGCTATCCTCTTTCCTTGATTCAGTTACAAGCATGTAAATTGATCTTTTTGTAAGGAAAAATTGATGTGTTGAGTGGTATATTTCTTGACCGCCGAAATCCCAAATATTTATTTGAAAATCACGATGAATTTTAGGATTAATTTTAGAAATAACCTCTCGTGGAATAACCCAAGGATTTATGCTAATACCCTCAGTACTTTCAGAGTCAGTGAGTTTGTATTCTGTTTGCATTAGCGCATTAGCTAAACATGTTTTACCAACACGACCTTCGCCAACAAGTATGAGTTTTACTTCATAGAGGTAATCTTTTTCTTGTAGCTCCTTGTAAAAATTTCTAATAGAATCAATTCCTCTGGCTACGATTTCAGGCGGAAGTAAGTCGAATGGATTATTGTCAAGAATAAGATTTTGAAGACTTGACATATTTGCAATCTTCTCAGATATTTCAGTTAGTTTGTTGTTAGATAAATCAAGGTAATTTAACCTATTTAATGTTGCTATTTGTTCTGAAACATCTTTGATTTTATTGTTAGATAGGTTTAGCCTAGACAGCTTGATTAAATTATTTATACGATCAGGAACCACTTCGATTTTATTTCTAAAATCCTCGTCACAAAAACTGTCGTTACTTAAATCTATTGTGACTACTTCAGAAAAATCGAATACCTCAGAAGGTATTTCAGTTAAACCACAATTCTTTAAGTCTAGTCGTTGCCAACCATGAATACGAACTTGATCTAATCTTTCTTTAACTTTTTTCGCTAATTTTGAATTCATAACGCCCAATTATTTTATTTTCACTTTATCTGTCGAAGTTCAAACGTGATTCTTATTTACTAATTCCTTCAACTCAAACCAATATTTTTCATCCCAAAATCTTCTTGCGCTGCCGGAAGTAGATGGTAGAACATAAATTTGAGATTCACCAATTTTTTGTTTTTGCAAACCGTATTCTATAACGCTTGTAACTCCTTTAAAGCCGAGCGCAAAAGATGCTGCTGCTTTGCTTGTAAAGCTAATGTATTTGGGTTTGAAGCGTTTCATCTTATCAATAAACAAATCTACTTCATAGCTTTCTTTATTGATTTGATTGTCGTTTCCATATTCTGTGTGTACCAAATCTGTTAATCCAATTCCAAATTGGTTTATAGAATAACAATCTATGGGCTCTATTTTTTTAGGTGTAAAACCCGCAACATATAAAACGTTATAAAATTTATTGTTTGGCCCGGCGTAATAATATCCTTTTAATGCAGATGCTTTTCCTTTTGCAGTGCCACAAAACACCACGTCTAAGTTTTCTTTCAAAATATCCTTTAGCATTATTATTTTTTTATTACTTGCTTCAGTATTTTACTTCAGTTTTGTCGTCTGCAAAATCAGAACCTTCTTTGTAATAGGTTGAACAATTATTAAAAGCGAAATCTAATCTAACATTAATTTTAATGAAGGTATTAAATTTTCTTATCCGAAGAAAATTATTTAAAGTCGAAAATTATTTAGCCAATCCTACTTTCTAGACTGTAAGATAAAATGAATGTTAAAGCTGAGAAGCATATTTCTCCAACTCTGCTGAATCCAATTAATAAAAATCAAGATGTTATTCAATTCGTTTTAATTCTATTCCTGTATGCGTAATTTTTAATAACAATAAATTCTTTAAAAAGGTGAAACATAAATTCTTCTTTAATAAAATTGTTGTCTCAACATTCCTAATAGTTCTTGTGTCATACTAGCAAAATAAGAAACAAAGCCGCATCATTAGTAAAACGAAAAATTTGCTAAATGGGAAGCTTTTTCCGTTATTTGGGTAATAATCATCTTATGACATTTGAACAAAAGATAGATAAAATAAATGAATTAGCTGCGAAAGGGCTTGGCATTAATGTTGAAGAAGTTCGTAAATTAATGACTTTAATATCTCAAATATTTCGAAGTCATTTAATTACGAATGGACATGACCCACGACAAATAACGAAACTAACTACAAAACTTAGAGATGCGGGGAGAAGATCACCACCATGGAAAGTTTTTTCAAGTAGGCTTCCTGGCCGTCCACAAGATGGTAGTGATGGAAACAGGACCAGTAGATGGTTACTGGAAATTGGACACAAATTTCACGCTGACGAAATTACTGCTACTTTAGTTGAAATAAAATACTATTTGCAATGTTTGAGCATGTCAAATGCTCCTGCATTGCCTAATAATTCACTACGAGGATCTTTTAGTTGGTTAATTGAACACAATGTTCAACCAGGATTATATTTAGATCCAATACAGAAGGTTCCAATAGATCTCATTGAGGTTTTAGCGGATGCTTCTACTGTGCAATCTGGCCATCTGATACCTTTAGATCGAGAAGGGCGGCATACACCATCTAACACTTATCTAATGCTAAAAAGAAGTAATGCGCTACAAGGAAATTTAACCGCCTCCGAACTATTAGAGCTTATGGAAATGATTTTAAGAAATCATAACCGAATTTAATTTATTAGTAATTCATTTAATAAATCTAAACTTTCCGAGGATTTTATTAGTGAGTTGTTTCTTGTTTCTTCCGCCTCCTTTGTGCTTTCAATTATCTTATTTAATACACTTTTTTTCAATGGAATTAAAATTTCCAAATTACCTATAAAATCAGGAGTAATAGAATCAATAACAGAACCATATACACCTTTTGAAATCATTTCTTGGCAATATTCAGTTTTCATAAATGCCGAAAGATAATTGGGATCAAGCTTCGATGAGTTTGGTATTATTCTAATCACATGTTCACTCATTGCATAACCGCTCCAAGCTTCAGGAACGGTAGAAACAATTCCAGTTGTCCCACTTCTAGTTATTAATAACCATCCAGGCTTGACGGCTAACTCATTTATTTTAGGATGATTATGTGCAATCCATTTATTACTCTTGGTAACCATCTGTATTATTTCCTTTCCGCCAAAAAAAGGAACGGCTCCAGGATAATAATCAACATATCCGCGTTCAAATCGGTTTGGATAAAATATTTTATCAACGACATCAAATAATTTAACCTTTTTCCAATTCGTGTCATTTTTTGGAGAGTTGTTATTATATTCAGATGGTTTATGATATTGGGCATTAAGTTGTAATAAAGATGCATTTAAAACTTGCTTTGAAGAAATGACAAAACTCTCAGCATGAATATTCATGAAGTCCTCTCCGTTTTTATATAATTCAAACGCCCTTTCAATATCATTAAAATCTGTAAGAATTTCATCGGTCGTTGTTCCATCTTTCTTTTTCTTATAAACAGGGTTACCTCTTCGGTCATGACCAATCCACCTTGGGGTGGATAAAAAAATTCTATGTTCTTTTATATCACTAAGGCTGTCCAACGGTTTCTTTCTTCTTCTCAACGTTAATAGACATCCTTTAGTGCCGGTATGTGGTTGGAAAGTCTCTGCGGGTAGATCAATAACTGATATTATTTCTGTTTGTAATAGCAACCAATTCCGAATATAAACAGCTTGCGGCCCAGATAATATTTGATATGGAACTACCAAAGAAAGTCTACCGGACCCAGGAATTAAAAGTTTTATATTCTGTTCCAAAAACAAAATATCGGGGGCTCTCGACGTGGTTTTAGAAGGGGTTGTTTCATTTTGTCTAGCTTTTACTTTTGCTAGTTCAAATTCTTGTAATATCCTCGGATCCTTAATAGTAATTTTCGTTCCAAAAGGAGGATTTCCTGCAACACATTTATGATGGTCAAATCTTATTTTAGAAATTGTGCTCGAAAAATGCTTAAATTCTAATGAGTCTCCCTGTGTCACAAAATTATCTCCAGAAATTCCTACACGCGCTTTTAGTGTAGAATTTGCTATCGAGCAAACTTCAGTATCGTATTCCTGTCCATGAATACAATTCCTTGCAAGTTCGGCTATTTTCTTTTCAAGATTTTTCTGGCTTTTGCTATCTCGTTCCAATAATTCGCGAATATGATTTAGTCCTGCTAATAAGAAACCGCCAGTTCCTGAACAAATATCAACAAGATCATCCCCATTGCGCGGATCGAATTCTAATAACTTCATTGATAGACGAGTCACTAAAGAGTCGGTAAAGAACTGGCCACCCACTTGTTTCGCCCATTGGCTTCTAAATATTTCGAGTGAATCACCAAAAACATCTCGTTGAGTATCAGATAGCAAAATGTCATTGAGTTGGATGCACGTATATGAAATATCAAAATCCTTAAGGTTAATTCCTTCATTAAGTTCGTAAATAACCCAGGATTTGTTCATGAGTGCGTAGTTTTCTTTTATCCATTTTGAAAATTTAGTTTTACCCTCCCCTAACATTGATCTTTCCTGCTCCTTATTAAAAGAGAAGGCAGGGATTTTTATTGAGTTTTCTTCCAAATACATCCCTACATGTAATATTTTTCCTACTTCCTTCGAAATTCCATGTGGAGTCTTTTTTTCTGAATTCGCATATAAGTGGTTATAAATATTAGTAATAGCTTTTTGCAGTTTAATACTGGATGTTTTCATGATTGACAAAGTTTATTAAGCAAAAATATACAACGCATCATTTGCTTTGTAGCATATAGATTATATTTATTAACATTATTTCCAATTCAGTTCTTTCGAACTTAATGGCATTTTCAAAGTTAAAGTGATTTATTGGATTAAGTTGCTACAATCCATAGCAAGTCTGTATTCTTGGAAGTTAGAACTTGTGTATAAGTGATATATAAAAATAAACATTCAACAATGGAACACATACAAAAAAGAAACGATTACCTAGATGAAAATGAAGATGAACAAAAGGTTATACCTGTAAATTATGACGAAAAGAATTTATTGTTTTTGAGTCAATTATGTAAGGGCTGTATGGATGCTGCCGATAAAAGCTTGATTACAGCAACATTGATGGCTTCACTTGGATTAGAGTGGGAGCAGTTTAAAAATTGGTTTGAAAGCCGTTACATAGGAAAAAAAACTTAGTAGTAATTCATAATTCTTTCTTGCTCGATTAATTTGATAGTTAACTAATAATGTTGCTAATTATAGTTTTAATGTATCTTTTTAATCTTAGTGGGTAAAGTCTTTTCAATTCTGTCATTTCTTCTTCAGAGATGTAATTGTGATTGAATGCTATTTCAGCCATGATGTATAATTTTTCTGTCAACTTTTGAGAATCCAATTTCTTTTCAAGTATTTTATTATTTTTTCTGAGTGCAATTGCAGACCGTCTACACCAATGTCCAATTTGGACAATATCGGCGTTGCGATTACTTTTCATTTCGAGAAGTATTTTACTAATCGCAGAATCAAGAGTGTTGGGTTTTGGTTTCTTTTTCATAATTAAAAATAATAAAGTCACTTTAGAATTTCTGACCGATAAAAGGATTTATTTCACAAATAATATCATAGACTAATAAAAAAAAAGAGCAGTGGTTAACTGCTCTATTAATGTCAATTATAAAAACGCTTATTTGAACTTGTATCCTAAGCTACGAGCAAGTTTCAGGAATGGTGTAATATTACCTACTCCCCATTGATTGCACACACATATTTTAGTTTCACCACCTACTTTTAGTATCTCATCTGGCTTTAGAAAATAGCGTTCGCGTCCTCCTTCACTGAGTTTACGTCCTTGGTGTAATAATTGGGTAACGGCATAACGAGGTTGCAGTTCGTCGGGGAAAGTTTCCTTAAGTTTAGCAAGTGTAATTTTAGGGTTCTTCTCAATGTGCGTTTTTATTATTATCAATACAAATCTTGACTTTGGATATTCCACTCCTTGAAAAGTTATCCTAGAGGTATCTCTACCTTTGCTATTTAGTTTGACCATATCTAAGTTCTTTCCTATTTTCTCCTGATGAATTATTTTTGGTAAAATGGCATCTTGATTACCCTTCATAACCTTATTCACCAGAACATACTCAATTGGGTTTGACTTTTCAATTATGCTTACTTGTTTAGAGTCCATAAGCCCTTTAAGGATTTTATAAACCGTTAATTTAAACACGCCGGTTCCTGCACTTATGGCTTCGGCTGTAGTCGGGTTAGCTTTTGATTCTTGGTTCTTGGCAATAAATGCCAACACCATACTTTGGTTGTCTACTGTTTTCATATTATTTATATATTATGGTTAATACCCCAAAAGCCTTTATTGGCAAGGGGTATAGCTAATATACCTACTCCCTTTTTCTCTTGACAATGCCTATGGAAGCCTTACTAGGTCATTACGTTGGATTGAATTTTCCATTCGAAACTGGAGGATATATTCGCCTTTATGCTTATTGACCACAAACAATTTGGTATTACTAAATTAAATTCAGCCGAAAAGGTTTATGAAATTCTTAAAGAAGTACATTCTAATGTAAAAGGATTTGACAGAGATAAAGAACACTTTTATGTTATTGGATTTACAAGAAGGAACACAATTAGATATATTGATCTCGTGAGTATTGGCTCTATTTCCGGAACGGTTGCAGAACCGCGCGAGATATACAGGATGGCGGTTCATCAGGCGGTTGGCGGCGGTATAGTAATTGCGCATACACATCCAAGTGGTAACCTTGAACCAAGCGAAGTCGATAAACGATTAACTAACAAAATAAAAGAAGCAGGTAGGATATTAGAAATATTATTGATTGACCACATCATATTTTGTGATGAAGGCTTTTATAGTTTTGCAAATGAGGGAATGGTTTAGAGTTTAAATCCACCACACCTGAGGATATTCAATATCCTAACACAGCACCGATTTGTTCCAGCGTTTCGCAAGGCTTGAGTTTTTTATTTAATTCTTTAGCTTCTTCGTCGGATAAATTATTCAGTCTTGAAATAAGGACATTGACTTTTGTCAAAGTTTGTTTTCGAACTGCGAAGTCTTTTTGACTTTCACGAGTTTGTTGAACCTCTGTGTCTACTAATTTTGATGCCTTACTATAAATATCTTCGCCAAATGGGTATTTGTACTTCTTTAATGGATTTCCCTTTTCGTCTAAAAAAAGTGCTGATATTTTTTCAACTCGGTACTTGCTATTAAATGCTTCAAATTTTGGGCGTAGTTGCTCCAGTATGTTAGTGCAATCTATTCTATTTTGTTCTTCGGCTTGCCTTCTTTTTTTTACCTCTTCTTGTTCTTGACGATAAACGTTAGATAACTTTCCTTCGATAAATCGATATTCAGAACAGCAATTCATATCTCGAGCCAGTTCATAGGATTTTCGTGCTCGTTCGTAATTGTTTTGTTTTAACTCATTGTCTCCCGCCGAAACAATGGAGTCAAATTTTGCTTTCTGAATTTTTTGTTTCGCTTCAAGTTCAGATTGGATAGCAAATTGCGCTTGTTTTTCTTTCTCAGCTTGCTTAATAAAACTTGGTATACTGTCTTTTGAGTATCCTGGGTAGGCGCATTCCTTTGCCACTAATACTTTACCCGTTGAATCGAATTTGATGTAACCGAAAATATTCCCATTTGGTAAATAGTATATTTGATCGTTGATAGTAATACCTTGTTTGTAGTACGCGTCAATAAATAATTTCCCAGAAGGATAATAGTAGTAAAGCTTATGTCCGTCGTTATAAATAGCATCATCGACATACATCACTGTAGATTTGATGTATTGATTTTGCTTTTGTTCTTCTGCACTAAATTTGTAATATGTTTGAGATACAGCGGACATCTCTGTGCCATCAAGAATCGTCCAAGAACCAGACTTCTTCCCATCTTTCCATTCGCCTTTTCGATAAACTAAACCCGCACCGTTGTAATATTCGGACATACCATTTAACACCCCATCTTTCCAATTTTCCTTTTGCTTAGGCAACTGTCTGCCAGAACTTGTGGAATACTCTGTGCAAAGGCCACTTAGAAGTCCATTTTTAAAGTTGTACAAAAGTGCTAATATCCCATTTTGGTCATACGCTTTGTATATACCATTTTTTTCACCTTTGGCATTTACAAAATATTCTTCCTTAATCATTGTGCTCTGCCAATCATAATAGGTCTTTTTTAGAATTTGTGAGTTTAATAATATAGTTGAGATCAACATTACTGTTGTTAGGCTTATTTTTTTTTTCATAATATTCTTTTTTGAAGATTGAACTTGGTGTAAACCTAATTCAAATTAAAGATTGGAAAAAAATGCTTGGACTCAAATTTCTTTCATTCCACTTCATTCATTCATTTCAATGTATTCATTGTTTCCATTCATCGAAATAAGGGATATTGCTTTATATTTTTATGGTATGTTATCTGAACTAATTAAAAAGCAAATTGAACTGAAGTCCAATATGAAAATTCGTTATTCGAGCGACTGCGATATTTTGGCTGAAAAAATATTCACAGAATGTCGCTTTAATATTAGCGCTTCTACATTGCGCAGATTATTTGGCTTTGTTAAAGGCACTAAAACAGTTCGTATTCAAACGTTGGATGCTATCAGTAACTATTTAGGATGTGCGACATGGGATGAACTCATACAGCCACTCAATAAAGAGTCAAAAGTTACAAATCAAAAAATAACTGAACTCAAAACGAACAGAATAAAAGTAGGTGACAAATATCAATACACATATAAACCAGAAGCGGAAATTATTGTGGAGTATATTGGGAAATCATATTTCAAAGTTATTTCAGCTAAGAATAGTCCATTAAAAAATGATGATTTATTTAAGGTTGGGACTTTAGCCCTTCACCATCCGCTATTTATTTCAGACATTGAACGAAATGGTGAAACTATTGAAAAGATTACCGAGGCAAAAATTAGTGGGCTTACATCTATTAAGAAAATATAGATTATGAATAATTCAAATGACGAAACAACTTGTTTTGTTTGTCCGGCGGTTAAACTTATAAAACAACTTGCCTTAGAAATAAATCAAATAAAGAAGCAAGTAAATCTGTTGACTCAAAATCAATCCAAAATTTTGACTGCTGATCAACTTTTGAAGGAATTTAATATTTCTGAAGGCACGGCTCGAAACTGGCGAAATAGTGGTTTAGCATTTATGAAAAAAGACAGAAAGGTTTATTTTTATCGTGAAGATGTTGAGCGGTACTTATCTAAATATTCGCGCAAAGGGTTTTGACTAACTAAATAGTTGGTTGTTGCGAACTAGATTATTTAGACAATTCGACCATAGTAGAGCAGTTAATTTCTAAAAATCCATGTTTTAAAATCTTATATTTACTTTCGCTATCTTATATGAGGTTTTTTCTACTTCTAATACTATGTTTATCAATGGGTTACGATTTTCGTTTGCTTGAGGCTCGTGATAATGTGACTGATGTAGCCCTTGTGGGTGGCGGCAATCACCCGCAGCCAGGTGAAATTAGTTTAGCGCACAATGGGGTTTTATTTTTGGATGAGTTGCCCGAATTTAAGCGCACGGTACTTGAAGTAATGCGTCAACCTATTGAAGACCGCGTAGTGAGTATTGCCCGCGCAAAATTTTCGGTGGAATATCCTGCCAGCTTTATGTTGGTGGCCAGCATGAATCCTTGTCCCTGCGGTTATTTTAATCATCCTGAAAAAGAATGCGTATGCGCGCCGGGTATCGTACAAAAATATTTAAGCAAGATAAGTGGTCCACTTTTAGATCGCATTGATTTACATATTGAAGTAACCCCTGTGCCATTTTCAGAACTCAGCAAACCCCAATTGGCTGAAGGAAGCACTGCCATTCGCAAGCGGGTGGTGCATGCCAGAGAGATTCAGCAAGAACGTTATAGCACACACGAAAAAATGCATTGCAATGCACAAATGGGCAGCAAACAAATAAAGCTGCATTGTCGCCTTTCAGAAGCCGGTGCCACACTTTTAAAAAACGCGATGGAAAAATTAGGATTGAGTGCAAGAGCCTACGATCGTATTTTAAAAGTAGCCAGAACGATTGCAGATTTAGATGCTGCAGAGCATATCGAAAATCAACACATTGCTGAAGCGATACAATATAGAAGTTTGGATAGAGAGGGATGGGGAGGGTGATCAGAGCGAGAATGAGAGCGAGAGCGGGGAAGCAGAAATTGTATATCGTTAATCAAAACAATTTCGCTTCCCCGTGCAGAGCGGTGTAGGGACAAAAAATATTTTGTCCACCAAAATTAATGTGCAGTAGGGACAAAAAATATTTTGTCCAATGAAATTATTAGGCAGAGAGCGGGGAAGCAGAAATTGCCCTTGATTAACCGAAGCAATTTCGCTTCCCCGTGCAGAGCGATATAGGGACAAAAAATATTTTGTCATTTAAAATAAAATGGCCTTGAACCAATATTTGCAATGGTTCCGGTGCTTTTGTCTCAAGGCTTATTTTTGTATCTTCGAAGCGCTAATACCCCTACACAATGAAAAAACTTTACCTATTATTTTTATCATCCATCACTTGTCTATTACATGCACAGGTGCCCACTGCAAGTTTTGCAATTAGTCAAACTTCGGTGTGCCCCAATGCTACTATACAAATCACCAACCAAAGTACAAGCGCTAGTTCTTACACTTTTGTGTTAGATGGCACTACTTCTGTTAACGCTACAAATCCTGTTGTTAGTTTTAGTACCGATGGTTATCATGTTATTGATTTATATGCCGGCAATAACGGCACAGTGTCTGCACCTTATAATCTTGGTGTTACTGTGTATCCTAGTCCCGTTGTCACCACAGGCTCTGCGGGTACCGTACCATTGTCGCCACCAAACGGCCAAAGCAATGGTTGGTCGCCATGGACATGGAGTTTTTCGGATCCTATTCCTGCCGGTGGTATTTTAAGTGGACTTACTTTAACTTTTTCGGGTGTTGACCAAGGATGGGGCGGCACAGGGGCTACGGCACAATTTTATTTAGGTGGAAAATATATTGGTGGTGCGGTGTTAACGCACTCTTCACTTAATTACACACTAAGTATTACTGCACCTTTTCCTGCTTATGCTTATGGAAGTTCTAATAATTTAGAAATGTATTTTGTGGGCTGGTCGGGTTGGCAAGCTTTCTTTAACAGCGGTGCCATTACATTAAACTATCAAACCAATGCGGCCCCATCACTAATTTGTGGCGGTACCCCTCTAACACTTACAGGTATTGGCGCAAGCGGTTATAGCTGGGCACCTTTAGGGGTAAACGGACAATCATTTGTTCCCACAGCCACTACAGTATATACCGTTACCGGCATCAATACTTACGGATGTATTAACACTGCAACACAACAGGTTACTGTTTCTACTCCAACTGTTCTTGCAATGGGCGGCACTATTTGTCGCGGTCAAACATTTACCATTGTACCAACCGGCGCTGTAAGCTACACCATCAGCGGTGGACAGTACACTGTTAATCCACAAAGTTCAACTACCTACACGCTTAACGGCACCGATAGCAACGGTTGTATTAATTTAAATACAGCATTTGTAACCGTAAGTGTAGTGCCTTTGCCAACTGTAAGTGTAAATAATGCTTCTGTTTGTCAGGGCAGCACATTTACACTTCAACCAAACGGCGCAACTACGTATAGTTTTCAAGGCGGCACTGCAGTGCATACTGTTACTGCCAGTGCAAACTATACTGTAATGGGTTACAATAGTTTAGGATGTCCCGCAGTAGTGCACGGCATGGCATCAGTTACTATGGCTGCTTTACCAAGCGTGAGTCTGCAAGCGGCAGTCATTTGTAAAGGCAGCACCTATTCTTTAAATGCAAGCGGAGCACAAACTTATACGTATTCATCAGGCTCAGCCATTATAACACCTAGTGCCACTGCTAACTATACAGTAATTGGCGCAAATGCGTTTGGATGTACCAATAGTGCCTTTGCTTCAATTATTGTGGATGCCTGCGCCGGTGTTATTGAAAATACAAACACACAAGTGCTTTCGATTTATCCAAACCCAAGTACCGGTAAGTTGACCGTGCAAGCCACAACGCGTGGAGTCTGGCAGCTACTTGACGTACAAGGAAAGTTAGTTCATTCGTTACAAATATCTGAAGGCAGTCAACAACTTGATTTGAATTTGGCGGCCGGACTTTATTATCTTCGCAACGTTGCAACGGCAGAAACAATAAAACTGCTGATACTGCAATAACAGCGCGTGAAAGAAGCCAATCAAATACTGCTTGATTTAAAGCGAAAGATATACAAGCCCGTTTATTTTTTATGCGGAGAAGAGCCGCATTATATTGATGTGATTTCAGATTACATTGAGAACAATGTGCTTGATGAAGCAGATAGAGAATTTAATCAAACCGTAACTTATGGCAAGGATGTTGATTTAGGTACTATCATTAGTTATGCCCGTCAGTTTCCGATGATGAGCGAATACAATGTGGTCATTGTAAAGGAAGCGCAAAATTTAAAAGAGCTCAACAAAGGCGCGGCCAGCGAGGATGATGAAGATGGTCCAAGTGAAACTGCTAAAGGCGCTAACCAATTTATTCATTATTTAAAATCGCCACAACCCACCACCATATTGGTATTTGCCTTTAAGTACAAGGTGCCCGATAAACGCAGTGCCCTCACCAAATTGTTGATGAAGGAAGCGGTGTTTTTTGAATCGAAACGTATTTACGATAACCAAGTCCCCGATTGGATTACCACCTACGCCAAAGAAAAAAATCACCCCATCAATGCCAAGGCCGCCTTTTTATTGGCAGAATTTTTGGGCAACGACCTCAGCAAAATTTCAAACGAAGTCAACAAATTACTTTTAAATTTAAAGCCCGCGCAAGAAATCACTCCCGAGCATGTGCAAGAGTTTGTAGGCATTAGTAAAGACTACAATGTGTTTGAATTACAAGATGCATTGGGCAAAAAAGAAATTCTAAAAGCCAATCGTATCATTCAACATTTTGCCGGCAACGAAAAAGAAAATCCTTCTCAATTAGTATTGGCCAGTTTATACGGCTACTTCACCCGTTTGCTGCGCTACCAAATGTTGGAAGACAAAAGCAAAGGCGCAGTAGCATCGGCCTTGGGTGTTAATCCATTTTTTGTGGATGGCATTGCGAACGCCGCCAGAAATTATCCCACCGCAAAATTAAAAGTTGTTTTTGCACTCTTAAAAGAATACGATCTCAAAAGCAAAGGCGTCGACAATCCCAGCACTGTATACGGTGAGTTGTTGAAGGAGATGGTGTATAAGATGTTGCATTAGTGTGTTCCGGGTTTGTTTGTTTTAAGTATATAAATAACGTAGGGACAGAGAATTATCCGTCCCTACATTATTTAAACATTTTTATTTAATGGGCAGAAAATTCTCCGTCCTAAAAAAAACGCATTACCGTTTCAACACCTGCAACACCGCGTTCTGCATGCTGCTTGTGACACGCACAAAATAAATGCCTTCGGCACATTCGCTGATGTTAAATTGTAATTCGGAACCGGTTGAAGTATGTTGACGAATTAATCGTCCTCTTGCATCGTACACAATTACTTGTGCATCGTTTGCCAAACCTTTTAAAGTAAACACACCGTTTGATGGATTTGGTTGCACACTCAATGCTGCATTGCCAACAAATTTTTGAATGCCCACATCAAACGAAGCGCATACTACGGCATCGTTAGAACACCCATTGGCATCTTTTACGGTTACAGTATAACAACCTGCCGCTACATCGGGCCACACGGCTGCAAAATAATTGCCTGGTTGCCATGTGTAACTATACGGTGCGGTGCCTGTAGTACCTTGGGCCGTTAACGTTGCGTTTGTACAACCTGCACAACTTAAGTTAGAAGCTGATACTGTAATGGCAACACCGTTGTTACCCTGTGCAATGGTAAATTGACCGGTAGCAGCGCAGCCATTGGCATCGGCAATATTATAATTGTAATTGCCAGCACATAATGTATTTAAGGTACTGCCTGTAATTGAACCGGGAAATACTGTACACACATAAGGAGGCACTCCGCCATTGGTAGTAGCTTGAAAGGAACCGTCACACGCAGCAGGACAAGATGTAATACCTGCAGTAGCAGATGTATTTACTTGTGTAGGTTGTGTGATGCTTGCTGTTGCAGAACCAACGCAGCCATTGGCATCGGTAGTTAACACCGTGTAAGTACCCGGTGCTAAATTGTTGGCACCTGAACTATAGGTATACGTAAATGGCGCTACACCTGTGGCGTTGGCAGAAAGTTGGCCGTTATTAAAACCAAAACACGATACATTGGTTGCGCTTACAACTGCTGTTGGTAAAGCATTTACAACAACCGTAAATAGTTTTGTGCCGTTACAATTTGCATTACTGCCTACAACAGAATAGGTAGTTGTAACACTTGGTGTTAAGGTAATGTTGGCACCGCTGCCACCTGTGTTCCATACATAGCTAGTTGCACCTGAAGCGGTAAATGTAGCCGGCGTACCCGCACATATTGTGCTTTGCGCAGGACTTACTTGTATACTTAAATTAGCACCAATGGTAACGCTTACAATTTTTGTATCGCTGCATGACGCTGTTGTGCCTATAACGGTGTAGTTAGTTGGGCCGGCAGGACTCACAACAATTGAATTACTAGTGGCGCCTGTGCTCCAACTATAAGTGTTTGCGCCGCTTGCAAACAAAGTGGTGGTAATACCTGCACAAATAGTTTGGTTGTTACTTGCCAGCGTTGGCGATGGTAAAATACTAACAGTTACCGTACGAATAGCATTACAAACACCACCGGTTGAACCAGTTAATGTATATACTGTTGTAGCGTTATTAGTAACGGTAATGGCGGCAGTGTTTGCACCGGTATTCCATGTATACGTTGATGCACCGCTTGCACTTAATGTAGCTTGTGCACCTGCACATACGCTGGCATTATTAACGGTGAGTGAAGGACCTTGTGTTACCAGAACTGTAGTTTGTTTAGCTGTGATACAACTACCGTTAGATGCATTTACTGTGTATACAGTGTTAGCAGTTGGTGTAATTATAGCAGTTGATCCTGTACCAATTCCTACCCAAGTATAGCTGGTGGCGCCACCTGCGGTTAGTGTGGTGCTAATACCTGAACAAACAGACGGGCTATTTACCGTAACTGTAATTTGATTAGCGGTTACAAATTGTTGTTGGTTAAAGTTATTGGCGGTTACTGCATCTGTTCCTCCATTTATAGCCGTAAGTGTGGCATTAAACAAATGTGCGCCATTGCCAAACACATTCACTTGTGGAATACCAATTGTAAAGGTGGTGTTTGGATTTGCAGTGCCGGTCCATACCGTAGCTTGTGTGCCGGTATTATCAACGTTATACGAAATATTTAGTGTTGTAATTGGTGTAGTACCATAATTTGTAACGTTTAGAATTGGATCGATATAGGTATTACAATTTACGGTTTGAGAATAGGTAGGTCTGCTCACCGAAGAAATACCTGCATCAGTAAACACAGCAGGTAAAGTACATACGGTAGAAGTTGCCAAATTTGCACGCATGGTGCTATTGGCCATAATTAATTGCGCGCGAATTTTTTGGTCTTTGGTAAACATGTACATACAGGCATCATTGGTATAATCCATGTAGTTCATAAACATTTCGCCGGTGCTGTTGCCTGTGCAAGTGCCCAATTTGTAGGGATGCGTGGGACAATTGTAATTCGCGGTTTGTGCAATTGGCGTATCATTACAAAAATCGGTAGCGCAAGTGCCGTCGCCCCAAATATGGCGCAAGCCAACCCAGTGGCCAATTTCGTGCGTGGCTGTTCTTCCTAAATTGTAAACGCCACTTTGCGCTGTACCAATACTACCAAAACTTGAATTTAAAATCACAACACCGTCAGAGGTAGTAGTACCAAATGTGCCGCCTAAGCCGCTAAGGCCGGATGTACCGGGATTTGGGAAGGTAGCATATCCCAACAAACCACTACTTAATGGACATATCCAAATGTTTAAATACTTGTTGGGATCCCAAATACTATTTGGTTTTACAGTTGCGTCAATATACGTTTGTGAATACGGCATCGCGTTCCAGCCCTTAGCCACACGGTTAATGCGGTCGATACCCGGTTCTGCCAAAATACCACCGGTTGGATTTACAACCGCCAAACAAAAGTTGAATTGAAATTTTCCCATGGCCGGTTTAAATACGCCGGGTATAGAAGCGGTGTCGGCATTTAAACCATTAAAATCGTTGTTTAGAATATTAATTTGATTAATAACCTGTAACGCGCTAATGTTATTGCCGGAAGTAGCAGTGTTACTGTTTACATTTTCATTGTTATGAATAATGTGCACAATTACCGGAATATTAAAAATGCTTTGAACGGTAACTCCTCCGCCGCCTTTTGGACCGCCATTGTTAACGGGCTGTCCCGGCAAACTACTTACCCATGTTTCAAATTGTTGCGGTAAAATTGCTGTGCCGCATCTGCCACCGGTAGCTGTTTGCGAAAACGTTGTGAAATAGCCGATGAGGGCCACTGCGAGTAATAATTTTTTCATTTTAATGCTAAGAGATAAAGATAATAAAAAGCCTGTGGCTATTACGCACATTGAGGGGAAAAACCGCTTTGGTAGGAGAACCGCTTTTTTTGGAGATAAATGTTAATGCAGCATTCTGTTAATTTCTGTACGCAAGGTGTTGGCCTCTGCTTCTGTAATTTGCATGCCGAATAAATACGTGCGGCCCTGCACCTTAAATTCTAAACGCTCTCCGCCTTTAATCCAAAAACTTTGCGAGATGGTATCGGCTAAACGCGTTGGACGCAAATCAATTACTTCAACAGGACTCACCAAGCTGGTATTAAATTCTAAAATTTTTCCTTTACGATTTAATTCGCGTTGGTAATATAAAGTGCCTTGTTGGATCCACAGTTTTTCTTTGCCACTGCGTTTCCACATAAATGAACGTACCATGTTAAATTCAAAGTAGGCCCAAAAGGCCATGTACACTATAATAAACAAACGCACATCGGCATTGGTAGTTTGAAAATAATTGGCAAATACAACTACCCCGCAAACGGTCCATGCAAACAGCCATAAAAACAAAGCCAGCAAGCGTTTTTTATCGAGTCCCGGTAATATTACAATGCTTAAAAGCTCGTCCTTTTTTAAAATACTAATACGCTTGCCAATTACCTTCATGCTCTTGTCTACAATTTTGTGGCAAATTTAATTATCTTTCAGCGCACAATGGCTCAAGCAGAAATAAAAAGAACACTCAATTTATTTGATACCGTTATGTTGGTTTCGGGCAGCATGATTGGTTCAGGCATTTTTATAGTAACGGCAGATATGGTACGGGTGCTTGGTTCGCCCCTATTGGTGCTGTTTTGCTGGATTTTGAGCGGTGTTATTTCATTGTTTGCTGCCTTAAGTTATGGGGAGTTAGCGGCCATGATGCCTGAAGCAGGAGGTCAATTTATTTATATCCGTCGCGCTTTTGGCAACCTCAGCGCCTTTGTGTATGGTTGGACAGTGTTTGCGGTTATTCAAACCGGTGTAATTGCCGCTGTGGCAGTGGCCTTTGCCAAGTATGTGGGGGTGTTTATTCCCTTTTTCTCTGCTGATAATGTGTTATTGAACGTTGGCGGCATTACCTTGTCTGCCGCGCAGTTATTGGCCGTAGCGAGTATCTTTTTTCTGAGTTATTTAAATTCTCGCGGTATTAATAATGGCAAAATCATTCAACGTTTATTTACCAGCACTAAACTTATTGCACTGGCAGCACTAATTATTGTAGGACTAATCTACGGCGCCTCGGGTTCACATTGGCAAACAAATATTCAATTGCCATTTAAAAATCTAACACTGCCTGATTCGCAATCAACGGGACTATCAGCCATTTTAGGTGCTTTGGGTGTGGCCTTGATTGGATCTTTATTTAGTAGTGATGCTTGGAACAATGTGACCTTTATTGCCGGTGAAGTAAAAGATCCGCGCAAAAATATTCCACTTGGTTTATTAATAGGTGTGTTGCTTGTAACCATACTTTACATTTTGGCCAACGTGGCGTACTTTATGTTGTTGCCGGCTTGGGGCGATGTCAATGCATTAACGGTAGATGGCAGAGGCATTGCTTTTGCGGAAAATGATCGAGTGGGCTCGGCGGCTTTGTTCCCGGTGTTTGGGGAAGTGTCGGCTGCGGTGATGGCTTTGCTTATTATTGTTTCCACT
Organism: Epipyxis sp. PR26KG; assembly: GCA_015144975.1. Classification (NCBI taxonomy): domain Eukaryota; class Chrysophyceae; order Chromulinales; family Dinobryaceae; genus Epipyxis; species Epipyxis sp. PR26KG. Next base: position 26,694 of record VKHH01005863.1, on the reverse strand, counting down.
TTTGGTTGTAACAACGGACTAATACTACAAGGCGCGCGTTTGTTTCATTCGATGAGCGAACAAGGTTTGTTTTTTAAATCACTACAACACTTAAATAAAAACGGCGTACCTGCCAAAGCCCTGTGGGCACAAGCAATTTGGGCATCGGTTTTGTGTTTAAGTGGTTCGTACGGACAGTTACTCGATTACTGCACCTTTGCTTCTTTGGTGTTTTATATTGTTACCATTATTGGTTTGTTTTATTTGCGCCATAAAGAACCCGATACGCCCCGTCCCTACCGTGCCCTCGGTTACCCTATCATTCCTGCCCTTTACATTTTATTTGCATCTGCTATTTGTATTGACCTTTTAATTTTTAAAACCCAAAATACATTGTTAGGCATAGGTATTATGGCCATTGGTCTACCGGTGTATTTTTATTTTCATCCCAAACATGCGCAAACAACTTCTGAATGATTACTTCGGATTTAATAAACAACAACGCAATGGATTACTAGTTCTTTGTATCCTTAGTTTTTTGTTGTTGGTAGTTCGTATTTGTTATCCGTATTTTTTACCCGAATCGCAAGTGCAGGTAAAGTGGTTGTCGCTTGCAGCTGATTCATCGCAAGAAAATAAAACGCAACATAATATTTCTGAAACAGCAATTTCCTCCGGCGAAATCAGATTTCATAATTTTAATCCCAATACCGCCTCGCTTGAAGCCCTTGTAGCGGCCGGCTTCCCCAAAAAAACAGCCGGTACCTTTGTAAAATTTAGGGCAAAGGGTTTTGTAGTTCGAGAGAAAAAAGACCTTTTGAAGGTGTATGGTTTTACATCTGATTTATTTGCGCGTTTGGAAAATTATGTTGTACTAGATGCAGTAAATAAACCCGGCGCATTTGAAACAAAGCCAACCAAGACCATTGTAAAAATTGAATTAAATTCAGCTGACACCCTGCAATTACAGTCCTTACCGGGCATTGGCCCTGCACTTTCTAAACGCATTGTTAAATACCGCACTTTGTTAGGTGGATTTCATACTCAGGCACAGTTAAAAGAAGTGTATGGTATTAGTGAAGAGGTGATAGAACACATTTCACCCCTGTTGAAGGTAGATACACTTTTGATTCAACCCTTATATCCAAATTTAGCCGATTTTAAAGTACTTGCCAAGCATCCGTATATTGGTTATGAGTTCAGTAAAAAAATATGCAATCAGCGCGAAAAACAAAGCTTAAATGCAGCTCAAATTCAAGTCCTGCTGGGCAACGAGGCTTTATTTGTAAGGCTTCGTCCCTACCTCGCTTTTGCCAAGTAAAATGGGGGCAAATCGCGGCAAATGTTTATCTTTAACAATTATTTTTTTGTATCATGAGTGACAAGCAAAGAACCATACAATCGAGCGTTTCCATTTCGGGCGTTGGCTTACATACAGGCAAACCCGTTACTTTAACTTTTTTACCGGCGGCTGAAAACCATTGGTTTAAATTTCAACGTGTGGATTTGGAAGGTCATCCTATTATTGATGCAGATGCAGATTTAGTGGTGGATACCAGCCGTGGTACCACATTAGAAAAAAACGGCGCGCGTGTACATACTACCGAGCATGTGCTGGCCGCCTTGTTGGGCTGTGGTATTGACAATTGCTTAATTCAGGTGACAGGCCCTGAAATGCCGATTATGGATGGTTCTTCAAAACCATTTATCGACATTATAGAAAAAGCCGGCAGTATTGAGCAAGAAGCTTTGCGCGACTATTTTGAGTTAGAAGATAATTTAACCTACGAAGATCCAATTAAAAAAGTAGAAATGTTAGCAGTGCCGCAAGATACTTTCCGTGCCACGGTAATGGTTGATTACGGAAGCGAAGTATTGGGTACACAACACGCGGGTATGTACAGTATCAGAGATTTTAAAACTGAAATTGCCCCTTGTCGCACCTTTGTATTTTTGCGTGAGCTTGAAGCATTGTTAGAACACAACCTTATTAAAGGCGGTGCTTTAGACAATGCCATTGTGTTGGTGGATAGTGAACTTCCCAAAGAAAAATTAGACCACTTACGCAAAGTATTTAATAAGCCCGATGTTGAAGTAAAAGGCATGGGTGTATTAAACAATACCAAATTACATTTTTACAACGAACCTGCACGTCATAAATTATTAGACATTGTAGGTGATTTAGCCTTGGTTGGGAAACCTTTAAAAATACATGTGTTGGCGGCTCGTCCGGGTCACGCCGGCAATGTTGAGTTTGCGAAGAAAATTAAGGAGCTTATTAAAAAACAAAAAGCAGAAAAAGATTTTTTCAAAATAGACCCTTCACAACCGGCTTTATTAAACATTACCGATATCATGAAAATTTTACCGCACCGTCAGCCGATGTTGTTGGTAGATAAAATTCTTGAGTTATCGAAAGAACATGTTGTTGGTGTAAAAAATGTAACCTTAAACGAAGAGTTTTTTAAAGGCCATTTTCCCGATAACCCGGTAATGCCTGGTGTTTTGTTAATTGAAGCCATGGCACAATGTGGCGGTGTATTGGTATTAAAAACGGTACCTGACCCTGAGAACTACCTCACCTATTTTATGAAAATTGATGGGGTGAAGTTTAAACAAAAAGTAGTGCCGGGCGATACTGTAGTGTTTGCCTTACAATTGGTAACGCCTATTCGTCGCGGTATCTGCCACATGCGCGGTACTGCTTATGTTGCCGGCAAACCGGTAATGGAAGCTGAAATGATGGCGCAAATTGTGAAAGTAAGAAACAACGAAGTAAAAAGTGAGGCGCAATTAGCCTAGTGTAACATGATTTCACCGCTCGCAAACGTTAGTCCAAAAGCAACAATTGGAAAAAACGTAACCATCGAACCTTTTGCTACTGTGTATGAAGATGTAGTGATTGGCGACGATTGTTATATTCATCCAAATGCTGTTATCTACCCCGATACAGTAATTGGCAATGGCTGCAAAATTTTTCCGGGTGCTATCATTGGCATTATCAATCAAGACTTAAAATACAAGGGCGAAAAGTCTACTACCATCATTGGTAATAATACTACCATACGCGAATACGCGACAATTCACAAAGGCACTGCTGACCGCATGACTACGAAGGTGGGCGACAATTGTTTAATTATGTGTTATACCCATGTTGGGCATGATACCTTTGTAGGCAACAATGTAATTGTGGCTAATAATGGTAGTTTAGCAGGACATATTACCATTGATGATTTTGCGATTTTAGAAGGTGTTGTGGCAGCACAACAATTTGTGCGTATTGGTAAACATGCCTTTGTAGCGGGAGCGAGTTTGGTGCGAAAAAGTATACCGCCTTACATACGAGTTGCCCGTGAGCCATTACAGTTTATTGGTGTTAACACCATAGGCTTGGCCCGCAGAGGTTTTGACAAAGAACTGATTAAACAGATTGAAGATATTTACAGAATTATTTTTGTGCGTGGACACAACATTACCAACGCACTTGAAATAGTTGAATCAGAAATTCCGGCCACAGAAGTGCGCGATGAAATTTTAGAATTTATTCGCAGTCAAAAAGACGGCATTATTAAAGGCATTTAAGGTGCTAAGTATTTCATTAAATAACTTAGGCAAAAAATACAATAGAGAGTGGATTTTTCGCGGTATTAATTTAGAAGTAAATCCTTCTGAACGCCTGTTAATACAGGGAGGCAACGGCAGCGGTAAATCAACATTATTGCAAGTGTTATCGGGTTTTGTAACAAATACCGAGGGCACACTTTCACACAGTTATAACAATTCTAACATCAGCATTGAACACTTACGCAAGTATGTGGCATTGGCCTCGCCTTATTTACAAGTAATTGAAGAATTTACGGCGCCTGAATTGATTGATCATTTGCGGGAAGCCAAACCTTTTGTAAATGCCTTATCAACTGCTGATTTGTTGGATATTGCACAGCTGAGTCACGCTAAACACAAGTACATTAGGCATTACAGCAGTGGCATGAAACAACGTTTAAAATTGGCTTTGGCTTTTATGGCTGACGCCCCTTTGTTGTTGTTAGATGAGCCCTTAAGTAATTTAGATAAAAATGGGGCAGAGTGGTACAAACAAATGATTGAAAACTATGGTACCAATCGCAGCATTATTGTATGTTCAAACGCTATTGCCGAAGAACATTTTTTCTGCACGCGTTCAATAAATGTAATGGATTACAAACAAAAGTAATTCTTACTAAAGGCTTAGCCCGCCGCTAATGCACGCCTTCCAATTGTTTGTCGAGTACCGCTTTAAAATCTGCAAACACAGCGTAAATTTCGTTTACATTATATTGTTCAAGGGCGTTCAATAACTGGTCGGCATATACAAACAAATGTGTTAAGTGATGTTCGCGGGCCAATTGCCAGAGCACAGTAGCAAACCTACTTATATCATCGCAGCTTTTATGCTCGCTTATTTTTTCCCATTCTAGCAAAAGCAATTCAGGTTGAATCTCGTCTGCACGCACAATTGACCTAGCAGGCTCAGTTTCAATTTGTGCTTTGATGCTGAGTGCCGATAAAAACGCAGCTTCAATTTCAGGGGCCTGTTGTGGCCAGGTCCACTGCAAGTCAAAGGCCTTACCTAACAAGGAGGCCGTTGTGTTTTCTTTTTTATCACTTAAAAACAAAACCGGAATTTTTTTGGTACGCGCGCGATTGTATAGTTCTACTTGGTTTTTAAGGTTAATTGCATTGTGAGAAAGTGCCACTACAAATAAATCGGGTGTAATTTTTTCAAGTACTTGCATGGCTTCGTTATAATCAGCCATGCTAATGATATGAATACGTTTACGGTTACTTTTTGCGTATGCCGAAAATATAGATTCCTCTATTTGCTCAATTAAAACAATGGTTTTTCCGTTTAATAAACGATCGGCTTCAATACCGGGTTTTTCAATTATTTCGACGCCATGAATAGAAACCGTAAAGCTGCTGCCGTAACCTATTTTACTTTCTAAAGAAATTTCACCATTTAATGCCTGTACGATTTTTTTGGTAATGGCTAATCCCAATCCACTGCCGCCATACTTCTGCGTATCTTGTCCCTCGTGCTGTTTAAAGGCATCAAAAATTAGTTCTTGCTGATCCTCTTCAATTCCTTTGCCTGTATCGCTCACACGAATAAATACTGAGATTTTATTGGTGACATCTTGATCGAAAGCGTAAGAGAGGGCGATAGCTACCTTTCCCTGCGCAGTAAACTTAATGGCGTTGCCCAAAAGATTGTATATAATTTGACGTACGCGTAGTGCATCAATTAAACACAATTCGGGAAAGCCTGCTTGGCACTGCGATTCAAACTCTAAATTTTTTTGTCGCGCCGTTTGCTGAAACATGTTGGCGCAATCTTTCAGTAGCTCGCATAGGTTAGTTTCGACATTACGTAACTGCAAATGACCCGCTTCAATTTTTGAATAATCTAATAGCTCATTTACCATGCTAAGTAGATTATTTCCACTTTGCAAAATATGGTCGAGGTACTTTAGAGATGTGTTTTGTAATTCTTTATCTTTCATTAATTCTGCAAAGCCTAGGATGGCGTTAAGCGGCGTGCGAATTTCGTGAGATACATGGGAAATAAATTCGCTTTTGGCTTTACTTGATTTTTCAGCTTCTATTTTAGCGAGCAATAAACTCTCTTGGGTTTTTTCGAGGGTGTAGAGCGAACTTTGAATTACTTTTTTTTGCGCTTCAGAAATTTCGAGTCGTGAATCTGCCAGACTCTTTTGTTTTTCAACTTCTATTTTTTGCAGCGCAATAATTTTACTTTGTCTGGCACTTTGTCTATATCGTAAAAAAGCAAATCCTGCCGAAAAGCCAAGAATAATAACCAATATAATACCATAGGTTAGCTTGCTTCTATTTTCTTCAAGTTTTACCTCAAACTCTTTTCTATCATTGCCTAGCTTGATACTATCTTGAATGGCTTTTTTATCATATTCGTGTGTAATATCTTCTACCACCATTAAATTTCTGTTACTGGTGTTTTTCACTGAATCAGAGAGCGTATGGAATTCTTGAAAATTTTGATAGGCCAATTGACTTTGTGAACTGCGCTCGTAAAAGTCGCTTAAACGTTTGCAAGCACCTGTAAGTGCAAGGATGTTATTGGTTTCTTTTGCAATTTGTTTGGCCTTTAATGCATAAGAAATAGCACTTGAAATGTTTCCAAGTCGCCCTTCTGCATCTGCCATGCGGTTAAAAAGTGAGGCGGTTTGAATAAACTGCTTTTGATCAAGATAGGCAGCTAGCGCCTTTTGAAAGTGAACTTTTGCCTCAACGCAGTTTTTTTGTAATTGAAGCGCAATTCCTCTGCTAACTTCTGAAGAGGTTCTGTACTCTTTTTCATTGAGACGTAGAAACTGATCGGCAGCAAAATTAAAATACTTTATTGCTTGCAATGTATCACCCCGCTCAGCTAAAATCACAGCAATATTTTCATATGAAAACGCCACCCCACTTGAATCTTTGAGCTGACGGCGTATTTTAAGTCCTCTTAGCGAAAAGTTATAGGCTTCGTTTATATTACCAACTGAGTGAAATAAATTGGCCAAATTATGCGTAACATTTGCTATACCCGCTTTATCATTTATTTGCTCACGAATACTGAGTGATTGATAATACAAATTGATGGCTTGCTTTACATCACCTGTGGTTTCATAAACCGAACCTATGTTACTTAGTGTTACCGCTAGTGCTTTCTTATCGTTAATTTGTTGTTGCAAAAACGCAGCACCATGTAAAAACTTTTTTGAGAAGTCGGCTTTTCCATTATGTTCAAAATAAAATCCCAAGTTATTTAATGCCGTAGCCTCAATTGCCAAATAAAATTTTGTGGTGGTATCATTCAAACTATGTCCACTAATATGCGGTTGAACAGTTTTTAAAATCAACTCAACATAGCGCGGTATATCGGCAATTTCGCATATTTCAGATTGATCGCGGTACTGTATTGCTAAAAGTGAGTCAGTGGTATTTTTTTGTTTGGCAGAAACTTGTGCAAAAAGGGACAATTGACAAAAAATGGTCAATAAGACGATAGAAAGCTTTATTAAAACAGTACTATTTTTTTTCATGCATACTTTGCCAACAAAGCCGGGGCGAACAGAAAATTTTTGGTTGTCTGGTGGTATTTGGCCCTCAAATTTACCAATTATCAATGTCTGCGGCAAGCAAATTAGAAATATTATTTAGGCCAAAGCCCAATAACGGTAGGCACTACAGGCCATGACGCATTAACTTTACTTTCGTTTTTTTTAGGCAATTGTTAAATTTAACTGCATTTTGCAATGAGCCCTAACCAGCTCAGTCATAAAAACCCTAGAATCAAATTCTGTTAATACCAGCGGACCACAATCGTGCGCCCTTTCATCTAACTTTACTAAAACCAGCAGCTTGCTTGGCATTACACACACAATTAGGCTCATTTTTTATGCATTCTAAATTACTTTCGGTACTAATTTTCTTTCTTGTTTTTGCTGTTAGCAGTTTTGCCCAAACCACGTATTATTCAAAATCTGCGGGAAACCTCAATTCTTTAAGTTCTTGGGGGGCAAATACTGATGGCACAGGCATTGCACCAAGTAGTTTTACGAGCGCAGGTGTTACCTATGTTATATCAAATTCCACGTTGGCCACTATTTCAGCGGCTTGGACAGTAAGCGGTGCGGGCTCAATGGTTCAAGTAGGTAACGGCAGCGGGGCTACTGAATTTAGCATTCCCGGCGCTTTTGCATTTACCGGCAGCCTATCCGTGGCCAATAACGGCACACTTACAATTTTAAATACAAGCATACCTAACATCAGCACTTTGGCTGTTGGTAGTACGGTAAATTATGCGCGCGTGGGTGGACAAAATGTGACTCCGTTAAGTTATTATAATTTGTATGTTACGGGTTCGGGACAAAAATCAATGACCAATGTTGCCAACGCATCTATTTCAAACAGCTTGGTAATTGCGGCCGGTAACATGTTGCGCCTTACCAATTCAAATACACTTACCACAACTATTAGTGGTTCTCTTTCAGGCGCAGGCACTATTATTGGCGATGTTGGCACAAATCTTATCATTAACGGCAGCGGTAATTTCGGTAGCTTAACTTTTAGCACTACCTTAAATTTGAATCAACTTACCATCAATAGAACCGGCGGTACTGTTGCTCTTGGCAGTAACTTAACACTTGGCAGCAATTTTACACACAACGCCGGCAATGTTTCATTAGGTGCCTTTCTATTGACGCTTAATGGCGCCATTACTTTTCCTGCAAGTGCAGCAAATGGAGATTTTATTGGGGCCGCAAGCGCTTCACTAGCCATTGGTGCAAGTACCACAGCCATTACCAATGCCGTCATTTTTAACCAAAGTGCTCTCGCCAATCGTTCGCTTAGTAGATTTACTTTAAACCGTGCCGCGCAAACACTTAGCCTGGCAACAAGTGTTGACGTGTTAAACGCTTACACGCAAACAAATGGAAATGTTTTTATTTCATCAAATGCGCTTTCGATAGCCGGTGTACTTAGTTTTCCAACTACCACCGCCAATGGTTATTTTATTGGCTCAACCACTTCATCACTTAGCATTATCGGTGCCGGCGCCATCACAAACACTCTGAAATTTGATCAAAGTAGCGGAGCAGGTTGTAGCCTAAGTTATTTTCAACTCGACCATACAATAGGTCAATTAAGTTTAGGCAACAATTTAAATTGCAGCGGTAGTTTTATTCATAGTACCGGTACTTTGGCAATTGGCGCCACCTCACTTACCTTAAGTGGCGTGATTACATTACCAAGTTCAATTTCAAATGCAAGTATTACCGGCTCCGGTACATCTTCGCTCTGCATTAACGGTAGTGGTGCTATCACGGGGTCTTTAGTGATGAATCAAAGTTCAGCTTCCGCGCGCACACTTAATAGTTTTATTTTAAATAGAAGTACTGAAACACTTGTGCTGGCCAATAATTTGATTGTAAATTCAACACATCACACAGCGGGCGCTATTAATCTGAATGGTAGATTATTAACCATAAATGGTCCTGCTACTTTTCCGACATCGGCCGCAAGTGGCGTAATTATTGGCTCCGGCACATCTTCATTATCTATTGGTGGCACCGGTGCAATTACAAATTCTTTGCAAATAGCGCAAACATCTACAAGCACTAAATCATTATACGATTTATTGTTAAGTAGAACCGGACAAACCTTGAGCATTGGCAACGCCCTTGAAATTCGAAATTCAATTCAACCCACTGCCGGTACCATTATTACAAATAGTGTTGTTACTTTAAAATCTGATGCCACGCGCTCAGCCATGTTGGGTGTTGTTAGCGGCTCTTTTAGTGGGCCAATTACAGTTGAATCCTACGCGCCGGGCGGCTTTACCGGTTGGACGAACATTGGCCCCAGTGGTGTTTCGGGTTTGAGTTTATCCAATTGGGAAAATCAATTTTTTATGACTTGTAATGGCTGTCCTAATAACGAATTCTCTGCCGGCGGTTATTTTGTATCTGCGCTCTCGTTTAGCGAAACACTAGCAGGTGCCGCAGCTTACGTTCCTTTAACATATAATTCTTCTTTAACTGCAGGACAAGGCTACTGGGTATATTTAGGCACCGGCAGTTCAACCAGCAGTGCTATTACTTACACGGCGCAAGGCCCCGCTGTTACAGGTAATGTAGCAATTCCCTTAAGCAGGTCTGCAAACACCGGTTACAACTTACTTGCTAATCCTTACGCTTCACCCATTGATTGGGATTTAGTAGTTGCCGATGTTTCAAACACAAACGTAAATGGCTCGGTATATTTTTATAATCCCGATATCGGCCAAACCATTTCGTACGTTACAGGCGTCTCTAGTCCGGCAGGCTATATTGCAAATGGAATTATTCCAATGGGCCAAGGATTTTACGTGCAAGCAAATGTTACAACTACTATTACATTTAGGGAGTTGCATAAATCAACAGCCAATACCAATTCAAATCCTCTGTTACGTCCTGCGCCAATGTCAAGCGATTCGGTAGGAACAGTGTTTAGATTATCGCTAATGGGTGAAAAATTAGATTATGATGAAACGGCTTTTCGTTTTCATCCACAAGCCAGCAATAATTACGATCGGTTGTACGATGCCTACAAACAATTTGAAACACCGGGCTACATTGGCACCGGGCCTGTTTACGACCATTATACCAGCATTAGCAGCAAAGCCAATAATGAAGATTTATCTATTAATAGTTTACCAAATACAAACACTGCCGATATTGTAATTCCGTTACTGGTAAAAACCATGTTCTCGGGCAACTATACCATTTCACCAATTGACATTGATAATTTTGTACCAAACACTTGTGTGCTATTAAAAGATAAGGTTACAGGTTTTGAACACGATTTAAGAAATGGTCCTTACAACTTTACAATTGCTGACACTACTTCAGCACCACGTTTTGAACTACGTCTATGTGTCGGCGCCGTGCCTCTTTCTGCGCAAGCATTAACGGCCAATAAATCAAACGTAAAAATGCTACAAACAAAAATGAATACCGTTTTAGTTTCTGCCTCGTTTGCAAACCCAATGAAATCAAGTGTTACAGCGTATAATACAATTGGACAGATTATTATTGCAGAGCAACAATTACAAGGAACAGAGGATTCTCTAGAATTAAATTTTGAAAATTATAAGGGTCAAGTAGTGATGGTGAAGGTTTCTAACGAACAAGGACACATTGTGAAGAAATTTATTATTTACTAGATAATAAAGGGAGTTGTTAGGGGTAACAACTCCCTTCTTTTATTTATTCAACTTTGTCTTTACTCCCCACACGTTGATCGAGCATTTGCGCCAACTCTACTAACTGAATAAATTCTGCACGGTATCCGTTTTCATCTTTTCCTTTAGCAGCCAGAGCCATTTTACGAATCTCGGCATACGACGTATTACCTTTGTATTCTGAATTGCGCAGTAACATGCCGAACTCGGCCACTGCAGCGGCAAACTGAAAATCTTCGCCCATGCTTGAAAGGTGTTTTAAATCTTCTTGTGCGTTTAATACACTTACAATTAATTTTGAGGTGCTGGCGCCGGGCTCTTTGTATCTAAACTTAATTGTCATTACTTCATTACCATTGCTTGCCACTACATCATTCTTTTGGTATTTTAACTCATCTATACCCGCTACAGTTTCTGAAGAACCCGCCGGAATAATTTCATACAAAGCCGTAACGTTGTGACCACTACCCAACTCTCCGGCATCTTTTTTATCGTCGTTAAAATCTTCGGCATTCAACAAGCGGTTTTCGTATCCCACCAAACGATAGGCTTTAACTTTTGCAGGATTAAATTCAATTTGAATTTTTACATCAGAAGCAATCGCAACCATAGTGCCACCCATTTCATTTACCAAAGTTTTTTGGCTTCTAATAAATTATCAATGTATGCGTAATTGCCATTGCCTTTATCGGCCAACATTTCCATGGTAGCGTCTTTTAAGTTACCTGTGCCAAAACCAAGCACAGTAAGAAACACACCGCTTTCTCTTTCTTTCTCAATCATGCGTTGTAACTCACCTTCGCTACTTGCACCTACATTAAAATCGCCATCAGTAGCCAACACAATTCGGTTATTGCCGTCTTTCAAAAAAAGTTCGCGCGCTACATTGTACGCCAACTTAATACCTTCGCCACCTGCCGTTGAACCACCACTTTCTAAACGATCAAGCGCTTCAATAATTTGTTCCTTGTGTCTGCCATCGGTGGGAGGCAGCACCAATCCTGCGGCGCCGGCGTAAGCTACTAAAGCAATACGATCATCTGCTTTCATTTGATCAACTAATAAACGTAAACCTGCTTTTAGTAAAGGTAATTTGTCTGATGATGACATTGAGCCCGATACATCCACTAAAAACACCAGGTTGTTTCTTTTCATTTCGTTGCGTTCAATTTCTTTGCCTTGAATACCCACCCGAATTAATTGGTGTTTTGTATTCCATGGACAAGTGGTTAAATCAGTTGTAATTGAGAAAGGATGTTCGCCTTTTGGTTTAGCGTAGTTATAAGGAAAATAATTGATCAGCTCTTCAACGCGCACTGCATCGGCCGGCGGCATTTGGCCTTGTTTTAAAAAACGACGCATATTGCTGTATGAGGCCCTATCAACATCAATACTTAAAGTTGATAAAGGTTCCTTCTTAGAATCGCGATAGCCGTTCTCTGCAATGTGGTGATAGTTTTCTGTGTAGTATTGTGAGTCGTTTGCGCTGTAGGCTTTGAAGCAACCTTTGTTATATGCAATGTTGGTTTGTAATGGTGAGGGACTTATTTCATAAGCAACTCCCAGTTCATAGTCTTCACGCCTTGCAGCAGTTTCAGCTTTTTTCTTTTCGCGTGCTAATTCAACTTTACTTATCATTGCCAATTGTACATGGTTAATGCCCGCTATCATGCTTAAGTACTGTGGTTTGCGATAGTAACCCGGCACACTAATACTAACCATGTATTTTCCTGTCGCGGGTAAACTTAAAGTAAAATTACCCAAAGCATCTGCGGTAGCCGGATGCACTTTTCCCGCAGCAGTAATAAACGTGATGGTAGCGCGCTGAATAGGCTTGCTGCTCAGCGAATCAAATACATGTCCCTTTACCAACACCTTAACTTGACTTTGGGCAGATACAGCAAACAGCTGCGTAACGAGGCCGATTATTACGGCTATTAAACGAATAGATTTCATGTTGTTTCTTTTCATTGAGATGAAGGAATTGTAATATTCCATAAACGGCCTCAAATTATTTTTCTAAAATGTTACCTTTAATAAAAACAAAGTATGAAACACACCATTTTAGGCGCTAACGGCACCATAGGTTCAGTGCTGGCAAAAGAGCTAAGTGCTTATACAAACGATATTAGATTGGTAAGCCGACATCCAAAAAAGGTAACTGCAAACGACGAATTGTTTGCTGCAGATTTAAGTGACAACACACAGGTTGAAAAAGCGATTGCAGGCTCAGGTGTGGTATACCTTCTGGTAGGATTTGATTACAATGCTAAAGTATGGCAAGAAAAATGGCCTCCGCTTATGAAGGCTTGTATTGATGCCTGCAGCAAGCATGCAGCCAAACTGGTATTTTTTGATAATGTATATCTGTACGACAAATCGAGCATACCGCATATGACCGAAGCGTCAAAAATTAATCCCACTTCAATAAAAGGTAAAGTGCGCAGAGATATTGCACAGATGTTGTTATCTGCAATAAAGGAAGGTAAGTTACAAGGCCTCATTGCACGCTCGGCCGATTTTTATGGTCCTGATAACGAACGCAGTTTTTTAAATGAAGTCACTTATAAAAATCAGGTGAAGGGCAAAAAAGCGCAGTGGTTTGTGAATGCCGATAAAATACACACATTTACTTTTACACCGGATGCTGCTAAAGCTACGGCTATGTTGGGCACGGCAGATGATGTGTGGGGACAAGTGTGGCATTTACCAACTTCACACGAAAAATTAACCGGACGTGAATGGGCAGATGCCTTTGCTACTGAACTAAAAGCGCCAAAAGGCGTCAGTGTGCTGCCTATTTGGTTAATTAAAATATTGGGTTGGTTTATACCATTTATGCGCGAGATGCCTGAAATGATGTACCAATACGAACAAGATTACTTTTTTGATAGCAGCAAATTTGAAAAACGTTTTGCATTTAGAGCCACACCAATAAAGGAAGCCATTGCATTAACATGTAAAGGCGCTCAAAAAAAATAACCCCAACTTTTTCAAGTAGGGGTTACTTCGCGGGTAAGGTTTTGTTAATGTTTTTATCTATGTTTTAAAAATACGGCATCATAAGGTGGTTTTTGCACGCCAAATGCCATCAGCCGAAATGGATTGATAATTGGCGCTTTTTCTGAGTAGTTTTCGCCAATCAAACAGTAGTTTTGTGCTTGTGCAACATTTTAAACTATACCCGCGTACATGTAAGCAATGGCGATACCATTTTGAGTCCACGCACCCTCAAAGATTTTGAAGCCGAACTTTGTAACCATACCCGATTTATGCGTGTACACCAATCATACATTGTTAATCTACAAAAAGTAGCGCGGTACCTGAAAAGTAGCGAAGAACTTGTACTTACCAATAACAGGATACTTCCTATTTCACGTTCAAAAAAAGACGCTTTTATTGACTGGCTTAATCGTTAAATTTCTAAGAAGTATCAATTTCAGAGCCAATTTGTTTTGTGTAAATTTGCGCCGTGAGTAGAAAAATTATTATCGGCACCAGAGGCAGTGATTTAGCACTTTGGCAAGCAAACTATACCAAGACCTTGCTTGAAGAAAAAGGACATGAGGTTGAATTAAAAATTATTTCAACGCAAGGCGACCGTTCTCAGCAATGGAACACCAGTTTTGACAAATTAGAGGGCAAGGGTTTTTTTACTAAAGAACTTGAAGATGCTTTACTAAGCAGAGATATTGACTTGGCCGTGCACTCGCATAAAGATTTGGCTACAGAAAGTCCATCAGGCCTAATGGTAGCAGGTGTTTCACGTCGCGCCGACCCTTCTGAATTATTATTAACGCGCAAAGAAGCCGTAGATAAAAACCAACGATTCAATTTAAAAAGCGCTGCTATCGTTGGCACTTCATCTTCTCGTAGAAAATCGCAGATACTTGCTTTTAGACCGGATGTAGAACTAAAAGAACTAAGAGGAAATGTGCCCACACGCATTCAGAAATTACGAGATGGCAATTACGATGCCATTTTATTGGCCGCAGCCGGTGTAGAACGTTTAGAACTTGAACTCGACGATTTACATGTTGAGTACTTAAAACCAGAAGAGTTTGTACCTGCGCCTGCGCAAGGCGTATTGGCATGGCAAACGCGCGATGATGACGATGATTTGATGGAGGTTATTGACAGCATTGCCGATTTAGATACACGCATTCGTATTAATATTGAACGCGAAGTATTGCAGATGTTCGAAGGAGGTTGCCAATTACCATTAGGTGTTTATTGCGATACCGAGGAAGATGATGAAGATCGCTTAAAATTTAAGGTGTGGATTAGTCATGCTGATGCTTGGGACAAACAACCCAAACAATTGTATTTTGAAACATTAGATACAGATGGCTTTAGCGATATGATGGTTGATCATGTGAGAAACCTTCGTCCACGTAAAGTTTTTGTAACACGTACTTACGGCGAAAACGACTATTTGCCAAATGCCTTAGGCAAATTAGGTTTTACGGTTGAAGGGAAAAGTTTAATTGAGTTTAAACAAATTCGTATAAAAGAACTACCAAAAACCGAATGGGTGTTTTTTAGCAGCAAACATGCCGTGCGTTATTTCTTTAATCAAAAACCCGAATTGCCTGCCGATATAAAATTTGCATGTATTGGTACCAGCACCAGTGCCGAATTACGCGCTTTTGGTAAACGTGCCGATTTTATTGGTCAAAGCACCGATACAAAATTAGTAGGTAAACAATTTAGCAGCAAAATAGGCAATGCAAAAGTTTTGTTTCCAATTGCGCGCGGCAGCATGCAAAGTGTGCAATGGCAAATGGTAAAACGCGATAATGTGTTTAACCTTGAAGTGTATGCCACTTTAAAAAATAGTGTTGAAGTTGGTGCAGAACAAGAACTGTTGGTATTTACCAGTCCAAGTAACGTAGAGGCCTTTATGGAAAAAAATAAAATTCTGCCTCAGCACAAAGTCGTGGCAATGGGTGAGGCTACTGGCAAAGCACTTGAAAAAGCGGGCTGTAAAATTTATAAAATGCCAATCAGTTTTGATGATTTGGGTTTGGTGCAAGCCATCTTAAGTTTATCGTAACTAATAATTTTCAGGGAAAAACAACGTAAATGCGGCGCCTTTATCCGGAAAGCCCTCTGCACTGATGCTACCGCCATGGCGTTCAACAATTTTTTTGCACAGGGCCAATCCTAAACCCGAGCCTTCAAATTGATCTTTGCTGTGCAAACGTCTAAAAGTTCTAAAAATATTTTGGTTCTCTTCAGCATCAAAACCAATACCATTATCACGCACTCGCATCCATAAGCCTTTTTGCTCAGTGTTTTTTATTAGTTGTACTTTAATTTCGGGCAACACACCTTCTCTGGTAAACTTAAGCGAGTTGTAGATGAGATTATAAAATAATTGATAGGCCAAAATTTCATGCATTGGCCATACCGGAAACTCATCAAAAATAATAGTGGCTTGTTTTTCTTTAATCAGCAATTCTAAATCTTCTTTTACATTGGCCAGAAGTTTGTTAACGTTAACGGCATCTTTACCTGAATCGTTTGCCTCTACCCCACTGTACCTTAAAACGCCATCAATCATACTGTTCATGCGAGCCACAGACTTCGTAATTTTTTGAAAATAAAAATCGGCGGCACCCGGCAACGAATCTTTAAATTCACTGCGCAACAAATTCATAAACAATTGAATCTTGCGCACAGGCTCTTTTAAATCGTGTGATGCTACGTGTGCAAACTGTTGCAAATCTTCATTACTGCGCGTTAACTCAACGGTACGTTTTTGCACCAAGTCTTCCAACTTACTGGTAGAATCTTTTTGCTCAGTAATATCACTAATGGCGCCAATCCATTTTTCAACTTGTCCGTCCTTATCTTTTACCGGTTCTGCAACAGACAAGTGCCAGCGGTATTCGCCTTTGGCATTTAATAACCGTACTTCATACCTAAAAGCTTGTGAAGCCGCCTTTGCTTTGTCCCAGACAGCGCTACTAATGGCTAAATCGTCGGGATGAATAGTTTGCTGCCACAAATTTTCGAATTCATTCTTGCCGGTATATTTAAACCAGTTGTTTGAATGATATAATATATTGCCTGCGGGGTCAGTCATCCAAATTAGTTGCGGTAAACTTTCTGCTAGTAATTTAAAGCGTAGTTCGCTTTCTTGTATGGCCTCAGCGGCTTGCATTTGGTCGGTAATGTCAATATTTACCCCAATCAATTGTTCAGGCTCACCTCTTTCATTAAAAACACTTCTGCTGCGTGCTTCAATCCATCTTATCTGTCCGTCTTTTCGTCTGATTCTAAATCGGTAGCTTACTTCCGGCATTTCAATATTTGCTTTAGACGCTACCTCAAAAATTCTCTGCATATCTTCTTCAAGCACCATCTCTTGGAAGCTCTCAATACGACTATTCCAGTCACTCAGTTTTATGCCATACAGTTCGCACATTTGCTCCGACCAATACAGCTCGCCCGATTTTGTTTTCCAATTCCAAAGTCCAATTCTACCTGCAGAAATACTTAACTCTAATTTATTTTTTGCCTCAAGCACCTCTGCTTCACGCGCAGCACCTAAAGCCTCGGCAGTTTTAATGGCGTGAATATCTGTTGCAGTGCCATACCAGCGTAACACTTCGCCTTGATTATTTTTTACAGGAAAGCCTCTGCTGAGCATCCATCTGTATTCGCCATTGCGCATCAAAGTACGGTGCTCTATTTCGTATCTGTTACCCGTGGCTAAAGAAAAACTCCAAGCATCTGCCGTTTTTTGAATATCTTCTTCATGCATCATGGCTTCCCAACTCCAATTGCCACTGTCGTTGATACGTGCGCCGGAAAATTCGGAAATACGATCGTTGTAATAAATTACTTCACCATTACTCTCTGCCACCCAAACCAATTGTGGCATGGCATTGGCCAATTCTTTAAATGAAGGCGCAGAGATAGATTCACGCAAATGAAAATCGTAACGATTTTGCTCATCGGTGGCAGTGCCATACCAATTTCTTCCACCCTCACCGGCAATTGCAGACGGTGTAAATTTAAAAAGGTGCCAGTGATACAAAGATTCTATTTTATAACGTGCTCTAATTTCAAACGCCTTGCGTTGTAAATGTCCGGTTTGATATTGCAGTTGAAAGCTGTACTTATCTTCTTCATGTAATTTTTGATTTAAGAAATCAAGCGTAGAACATGGCTGCGTTGATTGGTCTTTGTTACAAAACAATAAATTCCCCACCTCATCTTCTATCCAAGTTAATTGGGCTATCTGCGAGAGGAGTTCAGACCAAGTATCAGTATTACTCCAGCTTATGGATAGGGCAGTGCTCATAAAATTAAAATTACAAAATTGTTCGTTAAAAGTCCAGCGCTTATTCACCCTTATTAGGGTTTTAGCCTTTCATATTCCAATTGATTTCCAATGAAGTAACAAAAAAGTCCCTAATTTGCTTGTGGACTTTCTCTTCAACCGGTAAACAAAAATTTACTATGGAAACTTTGCGTACAAAATGTTTGGCCAATTATAACAATTGCTATTGGTAAGAATGGTGGCAGAAATATCTTGCACACCATACCAATCGCCGGCGGCAGGACTACTTGCAGCACCATCGCCATTCGTATCGCCACCATGCGCATCGTCTAAATAACTGGTAAAATATACGCCGGGCAAATCGCGACCAATAATTTGCGTGCTACCTTCTCTAATAGAAATTTTATTATAGCCTATTGCAGGTAAGGTGGCCACTTTAAGGATTACACCTTGGGCAAGGATTAAATTTAAACCGGTCTTAAAATACGTTGAACCCGTTAATACAAAAGGCACTTCGGTTTCTAACCATGATACATTTGTAGTTGGCTCATTAGAGGTAGAAGTTAGAAAAATACCATTGAGCTGATTTTTTTCGGCAGCATTAGCGGGATTGTGAAAGGTATTTGTATTATCGATGCTGTTGTGCGGACTCATAAATATTGGTTTTACACAGCCATAAAATGTTGAATTTGTAATCACAAAATTTGGATTTTCGCTACCACGCGCATCTACCACACCGTAACCGGCATAACCTGTTTCACCGCCACAATAAGCAAAAGTGCAATGATCGATAGTGCCATAAAAATACGAGTACTCTAATGTAGGTTGACCACTGCTGCTGTTTGGCCCTTCGCCGCCATACATAAACGTGCAATATTTAAACGTGCTGGTATTGTTGTTTATTATGATGCCGCCCCAATCAAAACGTGCAGGATTACTTACAGTGCCGTCGCCATTATTATCGCCTCCATGTGCATCGTCCTTGTAAGAAGTAAACACAATGTTTTTTTCAGCTGTACCTTCTGCAATAATACGTCCTGAGTTCGACACCAAAATAGCATTATCACCGGCAATATCTTTAAACTTAATGATAGTGCCCGGTTCAATGGTAAGTGTGCTTGTGATTGAAATTTGATTTGCACTAATTACGTACACATTGCAGGCACTCCAAACGGTGGGCGTGGTAACATCGGTATTTACGGTAATAATCTCTTGTGTGCAGCCGCCGGGTGCGGGCTCAGGATCGGGGGTTTTTTCTTTTTTGCAAGAAATAAGCACAATTGCACAAAATAGAATTGCCAGATTTTTTTTTGAAGTCATACTCTGTATTTAATAACAACTATTGATTTTACTGTGAAGTTAGTGCTTATTCGTTTGGAACAAAGGCATACGCCTTAAAATTGTCTTAAATCAGTTTTTTGCGGCTTTTTCGGAAATTCGAACGCAATTATCGATAAGAACTTTGCTGCGCGCTACATCCCGCAAAAAGCCGGTTAAATCATGCCGGTGTGTCAATTGCAATACAATTATTGTTAAGCGGATTTGCAGCAATGATAGTATTACTATCTTTATCAGTATTATTACTATTAATATGATAACCATATATATTTACCTCGATTCAAAAAGAGATGCTGCAAAACTGGTAAGTGGCTTACTGCAGGAAAGACTAGTGGCACATGCTTCCATTGACAAAGACAATGCTTCCTACATGCTGCTAAATAATAAAATTACAGCGCAAACAAACTACATGATTACAGCCCAAACAAAGGCCTTGTTGTTTACGGAAATTGTTGAGTTCACAAAGCAGCGGGGACCCGAAAATATTCGCATCTACTCGCTACCTATTACGCAATGCAATGAGGCCTTTGGTGAGGTTATTCGCACACACACCAAAAACACATAGATACTTACAAATTCCTATTTACTAAATAATACTGCTTGTGCAGATCGTTCGCCGGTGTATTTGCCATTATATAAAATAGGCCTGCCATTAACCAATACATGTTTTACAGTTGCTGTTAGCGTTTCATTTTCGAAAGGAGACCATCCGCACTTATAGCGTAGGTCGGTTTTTTTTACATGTTGGTTTTCATTAAGATCAACCAAAACTAAATCTGCAAAATATCCTGCTCTTATATATCCACGTTTTACAATGGAAAATACTGTAGCCGGATTGTGACAGTGTTTTTGCACGATTTGTTGCAAACTAATTTCTCCTCTTTTGTTTAAGGTTAGCAATGTAGGTAATACATGTTGAATAGATGTTGCGCCTGATTTTGCTGAAAAGTAGTCGGTCTGCTTTTCTTCTATTAAATGTGGCGCATGATCTGTAGCGATGGTATCTATTTGATCATTTTTAATTGCATTTAAAAGTGCTAGGCGATCATTTTCAGATTTAATCGATGGATTCCATTTGATGAGATGCCCCTTTCGTTCATAATCACCATCGTTAAAGTACAGATGATGCAAACAAACTTCGGCGGTTATTTTCTTGGATTTTACATCCTGTCCCACATCCAGCAGTGGTATTTCAAGTGCAGAAGAAAGATGTAATAGGTGAAAGCGCGCATTTGTTGCTCTTGCCAATTTAACGACCCTTTGAGTGGCTTTAAAACATGCCAAATCAGAACGAATGGCAGCGTGGTGTTTTGGTAAAGTATGAAGCCCGAAATTTGTGTGAAAATGCCGCTCGTTTTCTACAATAATATCCTCGTCTTCGCAATGCAAGGCCACTATACGTTTGCTGTGCTTAAAGAGAAATTCAAGTGATTCGGGTTGATTACAAAACAATGCTTTACTTTCATTAAAATACAAGCCATCATCTGTGAGGCCGCAAATTGAAGGATGTTCAGCAGCCAAGGCGTTTTGCAGCGTGTTTGCCGTAATGCCTAACCAAAAACCATAATTTACAAAACTGTTATTTTTTGCAATCTGCGCCTTGTCTTCAATGTGCTCAGGAGTTAATGTATTTGGTACGGTGTTGGGCATGTCAAAAACCGTGGTAATCCCACCTAAAATAGCCGCCTTTGATTCAGAAGCTATTGTAGCCTTTTCCGTATAACCGGGCTCTCTAAAATGTACATGTGTATCTATAAGTCCCGGCAGTAAATGCAATCCACTTGCATCAATAATTTCATAGTCCTTTTCCGGATTTATTTTTGGAGCAATTTTTTCGATATAATTATCGCAAATAAGTACATCATATGTAGCAATGATGCCTTCATTTACTATTGTGGCATTTTTTATTAGTAAATACATACTTTAAGGATTACAGAAATCACAAAACACAGCTTCTTCGGCCACTTTTCCGTGAGGATTGTTTTTTTCTTTGGTAAAGCCGCAACATTTGCAAACATAAACATGCTTTAAAGTTGATTTCGTTGGCATACTGCAGTTTTCGCAAGGAAGGCCACTTATTACTTTACTAACAGAAAAGCCGGGCCAAGCGCATTCGGGACACTTTGATTGGATTGAACTTACCAGCTTTTTTCCGCAATTGTAAATGTTATGCATTCGTGTTGGGTTAAATTGGGCCCGCATATCGCTTTCGATAGTTACACTGTCATACTTCTGCCTTGAATCCGAAAATATATTTAGTAACTCCCGCAAGTCATTTACCCCTTTGCGTATGACTTGTCCGCTCGGTTCGCGAACAATAACGGCATGCTCAGGAAACTTAGCAGCTTCGGTAAAGGCATACACATCTTCAAGATTGTGAGCAACCGTTGATCCAAAATTTGTTTGTGTACTAACGTGTTTCACTGCAATTTCCAAATTGTTCTTTACATCCAAAAACAACAATAGCTCTTCGTTCATGGGCACAAAACCGGCTACGGGATGGGCGCCAAAAGAACCTTCACTAGCTAGCACTAAGTCACAACTAGTTAGTTCCACTGCGCGCAAACACTTTTGTCGCGCTGTTTCTAAAGGCGATTTTATGCGTTCAATTTCTCCACTAAATGTGCCAAACTCATCTGTGTTTAAGTGCACAGTAGTAAAACATTGCAGCCCAAAAGTTGATTCAAATAGCGGGGCCAAAACCCGCTCTTTTTGATGCATGCTTGCAATGCACATGCGCCTACCTTCAAACATTCTATTTTTTCTTTACTTCTTTTTTTGTAATTGAAACCAAACAATTTATTTTAAAAGAAGCATTTGCGTTGCTCTTTTTTTCAAACACTTTTTCTAGCCGCTGCAACGATGCTATAAGTTCCTTTTTCCGCAAATTATGAACACTACTTTCTTCGCCGGTGCGCAGCATTGAGCTAAAAGAAGCGTTAGTGTGCATTTGTATTTTACTTCTAAACAAACTCTTTAACAGTAACCTTGCTTCTTCCGCAGTAAACTCGCCTTTAATTAAGGGCTCTTTAATACCTGTGGCTTTCATAAAATTATATCGCTATTTATTTCAATGTTACCTTTAGTTCTTTCTATATGTAGTCGCGCTTCAAAAAAATCTCTTTGCAGCTGCTTTATTCTGCCTTCGCGCATTTTTACGTCTTCTTCATTATCAGTAAACATAATTTTTTCTTCGTGATACTTTATTTTTGCATCAACCAAACGGCTAATGATATTTAGCGCGTCAGTTTTTGAAAAACTGCCGGAAACAATAGGGAACTTAAAGCTTTTCATTGTGCTGATTTTTTTATTGCCCTTGCCCAAGCGAGTAGGCCGGCGTTCCATTAAACTCATATAGATTTTCTGTTTTAATAACATCTACTCCTGCGTCCATTACTTTGGCCATAATTTCTAAAACCTCTTTGCTGTCTACACCCAAAGTTTCTCCCGCCTTAAATCTGCAGCGCCAATGATCAGTACAAAAAGTTTCTTTCATGCCCTTTGGCCAAACTTTAATACCGCGGTTACTAATCATGCTTAAATGCAGATTTTTTGTTGAAAGCCCTGCCAACTTTTCTCCAATTTCATTTGGATCCAAACCGCTCCAATGCACAAACACATCAACACCTGCCAGTTGTTTATTGGCATTTGGTTTGCGGCGGTAAGGCTGAAGTAAAATTGGATTGTTGTTGAATTTCACCGAATTTAAGGTGACTGGCTTCTTACCCAAACGCTCAATAATTGCATCTGCAAATTCGTTTGTGCCAACTTTAGCAGTACTTACATTTTCTTTGTAAATATCGTAAGTGTGTATGCCGTCTTCCAATGTACGTAGCCACGCATTTTGAATATTCTCTGCAGCCGCAGTTTCTCCGATATGGTTCAGCAACAAAACAGCGCCTTGCAATAAGCCTGATGGATTGGCCATGTTTTGTCCCGCCCTGCGCGGCGCTGAGCCATGTATTGCTTCAAACATACTGCACTCTTCACCAATATTTGCAGAACCTGCTAAGCCCACCGAGCCGGCAATTTGAGCAGCAATATCCGACAATACATCGCCGTACAAATTTAAAGTCACAATTACATCAAATACTTCAGGCGTATCGGCCATCTTAGCGGCGCCAATGTCTATTATCCAATGCTCTTTTTCTAAATCAGGATACTCCTCCCCTATTTCATCAAACACTTTATGAAATAAACCATCGGTCTGTTTCATAATATTGTCTTTTGTAAAACAGGTTACTTTTTTTCTGCCATATTGTTTTGCGTACTCAAATGCGTAGCGTACAATCTTCTCGCAACCGGGTCTGCTTATTAACTTTAAACACTGTACTACTTCATCTGTTTGTTGGTGTTCAATACCGGCATACAAATCCTCTTCGTTCTCGCGAATAATCACAATATCCATTTTGTGATGTTTGGTTGAAACAAAAGGGTGGTAACTCTTGCAGGGTCTAACATTAGCATACAAACCCAACATTTTTCTGGTGGTAACATTTAAACTTTTGTAACCACCACCTTGGGGTGTAGTAATTGGTGCTTTTAAAAACACCTTGTTTTTTCTAATGATATCCCAAGCCTCAGTGCTAATGCCCGAAGTGTTGCCCGATAAGTACACTTTTTCACCCACTTCAATTTCCTCAAATGCCACTTTGGCTCCCGATGCTTTAATAATCTTTAAGGTAGCGTCCATTATTTCCGGACCTATACCGTCTCCTTTTGCAATTGTGATTGTTTTCATAGTTATAGCTCAATTTTATAGATACTTTTTATTGGAATTTTTGTGCCTTCATCTAGCACGATATCGTTTTCAAACACCGCTGTTAAACTGGCAATCGTGTACATTTCACCGCCTTTGGTTTTAAAACATATAACAACCTTTTGTCGTTGCTGCTTTCCGAGCATAATAGCGGTATTAATTTCACTTTCTCGTCTTTTCTTCTCATTCTCTTGCGTCAACACATCTTCATCAAAAAAACGCACAGCATACAGTTGAGTTTTTGAAACAAACTGAAAACTACCTTCGTGCGATTTTAATTTGATAGCAAACTTTAAACTGCGGCGTATGGCGCGCATATGCTCTTTCGGCCGAAACCACGTAGAAGTTCTCTCTTTTTCCCTCACATTTTTTCGGGCTACTTGTACTATTACCACTGCTGCAATTAGAAAAATAATAGAAGCAGTAAAATAGTGGTGCTTCGAAAATTCTGCTAAATACTCGAGTATTACATTAGGAGAAATATGAAACACAAAACTTAAAATGCCAAGCACGCCCAACATAATTGCGGCTGCAAATAGCATGACGCTCCTTTGTTTTATTTGTATGTTCGTTTCTTCCGGCATTTTATGTTAATTCGTAAAGTCCCTACAAAACTAAGGGTACTCGGTTATATATTTTTATTTATATTTGGTATATCGACTATAACTATTTCTTATGAACTATACACTCCACCAATTACAAGTATTTGCAAAAGTGGTGCAAACAAAAAGCATTACCAAAGCAGCCGAAGAGCTGTATATGACGCAGCCCGCAGCCTCCATTCAATTAAAAAAGTTTCAAGAACAATTTGAAATTCCACTTACCGAAATTGTACGTAAACGTTTGCGTGTAACCGATTTTGGACAAGAGGTTTACAAAATGGCAGAGAGTATTTTAGGTGTGGTACACGCCATCAATTATAAAACGCATGCATTTAAAGGACTCTTAAGCGGCAGACTTTCCATTAGTGTGGTGTCAACAGGCAAGTATGTAATGCCCTATTTATTGTCGGATTTTATGCGCCTACACCCCGGTATTGATTTGGTAATGGATGTAACTAATAAATCAAAAGTGCTGCATAGTTTAATAAATGGAGAAATTGATTTTGCTTTGGTGTCATTGTTGCCTGATAAACTTGATGTGCATGAAGAGGTAATTATGGATAACGAACTGCAATTTGTTGGCGCCTCAAACTTTTCGCTTGAAAAAGATAAACTTAGTAAAGACGATTTGGAGCAACAGGCGTTAATTTATAGAGAAGAAGGTTCCGCCACAAGAAGTATTATGGAGGACTATTTTGAAAAGAAAAATTTACGCGCCAGAAAAAAAATTGAGCTTACCAGTAATGAAGCCGTAAAACAAGCAGTAATTGCGGGTTTGGGAATTTCCATTATGCCGATAATTGGCATAAGAGAAGAATTAAAAAGTGGCAAAATAAAAATCATTCCCGCCAACGGCCTACCCATAAAAACAAAATGGCGATTAATTTGGTTGAAAGAAAAACCACTTTCGGCAGTTGCTTCAAATTACATTAGTTTTTTAAAAATTAATAAAGAACAATTGGTCAGTAAACATTTTTCAACGTCTGCGTCCAAAAATGCAAAGTCAAAACTTAAGAAGTAGAGAAGTCTGTTTTTCAGACGCTACTGAACATCCAGATGAAAGCCCTTCCAGACGTCCTTGTTCAATTACATGACCTGCGTTCTGTTTCGTCAAAACATCGCTCCTTACAATCTAGCAATCAAAATATTTCATACTTTTCGAAAAATACCGGATGAAATCAACTACCCTTGTTACCCTCACGCTGCTGCTAGTAAGCACGCTCTTCAGTTTACAATCTTGTAAAAAATATCCCGAAGGTGGGCGTGTAGGAAAGGTGGCTAAGAATTTTCATGGCGGCCTCAACGATGAATACTTAAAACAATGGAAAGTAACGCGCTACATTGTAAATGGTGTTGATTCAACAAAACTTTGGAAAAAAGGAAAAAGTACCGATAGATTTAGTTACTACGATTTACAAGTATCACCCATTGGTAAAGGATTTAAACTCGAAACAGAAGTGTATGTGCTCAATGCCGTGCTAACCGAAGATAAAAAACTCCTGGAAGTATTTCCGCTCGACGAAGACAATTTAGCCGGCTCACAATGTTACAGACCAAACATTTGTGAACGAAACATTTTACTGCCAACTTATAACAGCAGTGGCCGTTGCACAACCCTGCTTAAGCTAAAGATTTCAAGCCCTTTAGATGGTTTATACGAATTGGTAGTTTGGTTTTTGAAAAATTTGCAGAAGGTTTTTGTGCACCCTAAATGTCTGTATTAATTCGCCACAGGCTGAAAGTACCGATTTAACAGGCTTTTCAACCTTTGTTTGTTTATTGCGTGTTAATTTTTTGTTTACATCCTGCCAATTAATCCACTTCTTCAAATTGTAGGCAATAGCTGCACCTAATACAAACTTGTTTGCATTTTTTATTCCTCTTGTCCAGATGCGCCGCATGCCCGTGAAATTTATTAAACTGCCTAACACGGGTT